>LKNJ01001152.1:0-104505 GCA_002120245.1 Maccullochella peelii
GAGAACTTGCACAATTGGTGGCTGACTAAATACTTTTTTGCCCCACTGTATGCAGATGACCTGTTGTGGTTCAGATGTCCACTGGGAGTCTCTTTGAGTCTGTTCACATTTCCAGTATTGTTTAGGGTTGTTTTGTCTACATTTTATGTATTTTACAAGCGTATGTTTGGTATGGTAACTGATACTACTGTGCTTTGTTTTAATTACTGTAAGCAGCACAGCATCTGATTATTTTTTTGTGTCTGTATTTCCTGAATATTTATCAAAAGGAAAACCATACCATTCATTCCCTGCTTCTCAGATGTGACAAAAACAAACAAGAACAACTAGTTTCACTCTATGCAAGTCAAATGCATCAGCATTCATTTTATGTTGATTGTCAGTAAATACTGGCATTGATATACATTCACAAGTGAAATGCATTCCTCAGAGATGCATGCTCCTCCAGAAAAAGTACACTTGGTGTCCATTTCACCAAATGTGCAACATGGAAGTTACAACGTGAGATCGTTTCCTCTCATGTTTATGTTTTAGAAGTACAAAAAAATCAGGTTATGTGAATTATGTCAGTCTTGGCAGCAGTGTCTCATCTGTTTCTCTTATTATCTGTCTCACCATCCAGCTGGCCAGTGGCGCGTTTGGCCACATCAAGGACACAGTGCTGTCAGCGCTGAACAGGGAGCCCACCATGGATATCTCCCCCGAGACTGTGGGTACCCTGAGCCTCATCATGCTGGCCCAGGCCCAGGAGGTCTTCTTCCTCAAAGCCACCTCAGGTACCAAAGGACAGACACATCACTTGTCCAAGCACACAAATCGTCTTCACTTCGAGACCGTTACATCACTACTTAAGTTTATGGACACTTGTATCACAAATCTGCCCAGATATAAAGGAAGCAGAACACTTACACTTTGAATAAATAGCATCTTTAATTACACAGCCACGCACATTTTTTGCCTCAAGATTAATTTCTAGCGACAGCAGTCGGGAGTTTTGATCTGGGTTGCACACAGCCTCTGTCCCAGTTCTGTCTACAGAGTTGCTTATTAGAGTTTTTAAGCACAACAGTTTTGAAGGTTACATCATAAAATAAGCTCCCATTTAAAAAATTAGACCTATTTTTTCTGCTGAGGGTGAGTTTTTGTTGTTAATTAGTTTTTATACTTTGTAAGATATAAGGGCAATTTCATCAGGGTGATTTAGAAACACTGTTGTGAAATGAATGTAATGCACAAGAGGCCGTAAACTACAGATGGTCTGATCAGAACATAACTTCTTATGCTGAGTGTATTTTGTTTAATATGTACTCTTAAAAGTGGCTCGTTCACCCAATAGATAAGATGAAAGATGCGGTGATCGCAAAGCTGGCCAATCAGGCAGCAGATTTCTATGGCGACGCCTTCAAGCAGTGCCAGTACAAAGACAACCTTCCCAAGGTATGTGAAGGACACACACACACACACACACACACACACACAGTTAAAACACTAACTTAAAACACGGCTCTTCTTTGAAAAAAGACGGTAACAAACACATTGACAGTCAGCCGTGTGCTCAGTGTGATGAAGATGCACACAGAGTTTGGGTTCTGTATGGTTTGGCATGTGTATTGTCTGTCTGATTGTGCATATTGTTTTGTATGTGTGTATTTCTGGAAAATAAGACTTGGAAGAGTGGTTCTCGGGTTGTGGGACTGTCCAAATTGCAACCTCTCTCTGTTCTCATTGGTCTGTTTCCATCCTGTTTTCGCTCTGATTGGTTGGTTACTACTAAGCTGCAGTTTGACATGGGCATATGAAGTACTTACTGTCTGTCTAACACTGACTGAAACACACACACACACACACACACTACCTCAGGTTCACACTACAGATTTAATATTTTGAGGTTAATTACATCAAAGTCAACTGAAAAGCAAGAAATGAGTAACTTGCACCAGCTGTTCATAAGTTCAAAATTAGCCTAGTTATAAGTTTTTTCTTCTTACATAGAGATTAGTTGTATTAAATATTTGTACCCACTAACTACACACATTAGCTTGTAGTTTTTTAATTGTTTAGAATGAAGATGTCACTCACAGGAAACAAGGCCAGAGAAATGGATCCATATCTGAAAAAGCAGCATCTGTGTTCTCCCTGAATGCATGAAATCAAACCTACACATGCACCGTCATAGTCACACTCATAAACACACACACACACACACACACACACACACACACACACACACACACACACACACACACACACACACACACACGGCTATGGGACGTTTGATGAAGGTGTAGCAGCTTTTGCTAAAAGGTTAAACACTCATGGCCTGTTCTGTTTTCTCTCTCGTTGTCTTCCTTTCTTTCTGCATCCCTTGTGGTGGTGGTGTTGGCATTGGTTATGTGTGTGTGTGTGCGCGCGCTTGTGTTTTGTTTGCACACCTCTGACTGCTTGCGCCTGTTTGTGATTGGCTTCTGTGATGTCATTTGTGATTTGACCTCGCTGGTGTGCGTCTGCCATTTTGTGGTTTGCCTTGCCATCATGCGTGTGTGCGTATAAATATCTGTTTGCGTGCCTGCGTGTTGCTCTGTGGTTGCCTCTCCCTGGTCAGTATTTTTATTTTCAGGAAGTGCTGCCAGTGCTGGCGGCCAAGCACTGCATCATGCAAGCTAATGCTGAACTGCACCAGAGCATCCTGGCCAAGCAGAAGAAGCGCTTTGGAGAGGAGATTGCTCGCCTGCAGGTACACAGCTCTCACATGACTTTAAGATTTTGTCCCACACTGTCAGATACTCTCAGCCATTCATCTGTCACATCTTGAAATAATGTCGCCACTCATTCATTATCTGTAATGTCTTATGTAATCTTCAAAAACTGGACAGATTTTAGACATTAACATATGCCTTAAAGTTCCACATCAAAACCAGAAAACTTATTCCTGAAGCAAACTTTTCCCTCCACCTTCTCACCTCTGGTCTGTTCATTCCTCCAGCACGCAGCAGAGCTGGTGAAGACTGTGGCGTCTCGCTACGACGA
Organism: Maccullochella peelii; assembly: GCA_002120245.1. Taxonomy (NCBI): domain Eukaryota; kingdom Metazoa; phylum Chordata; class Actinopteri; order Centrarchiformes; family Percichthyidae; genus Maccullochella; species Maccullochella peelii. The sequence goes on from LKNJ01001152.1 coordinate 3,028, forward strand.
ATACGTGAGCGTTAAGGACCTGACTGACAAGATCAACCGAGCCCTCACCGCAGCCAAAAAAGACAATGACTTTATCTACCACGACCGCGTGCCTGAGGTCAAGGATCTGGAACACATTGGCAAGGCAGCACTGGTCAAAGCCACCTCCATCACACCTCCACTGAGCCAGAAATTCACAGGTGAGATACACAGTCCCTTATTGTCAAGACCGTTTGAGACATGTAGAGAGACATAAAACTAAGTATCTACATCTGATTGTCAGAAACAGAGAAAGTGTTTTTCCAGATAGAACACTGTGTCATGGTCCTTGTCAGTTTTTGATCCAATTAACATCAGAAACTTTAAATAAATAGTTTGACATTCTGTGAAATACGTCTCCGCTGGTTGCCTGGCAACCTCATGGTGAGAATTTAGGAAGTTACTGCTTATGGTCAAGAAAAAGTCCATCACATCAACAAACGTAAAACTGCAACTTGTCGTTTTTACACTTTGGTTTTTGTACGGATTAAACAAACAAGATATGTTGTGTTAATTAGTGAGCTTTAGCTGTGATGGTAGGTAGATTTTGTTACCTTCAGACAGAGCCAGGCTAGTTGTTTCCAGTCTTTACGCGAAGCTAAGCTAACCGACTGCTAGCTGTAGCTGTATATTTACCGGACAGATATGAGAGTGGTATTGTTATTCTCATTTAACTCTTGGTAAGAAAGAAATTATTGTATATCCCAAAATGTCAAACTATTCCTTTAATGGCATATCTGTGATGATTTGTTGTAACACAGCTTCAATCAGGATTTATGCTGCCCAGTCAACTCTCATTTGAGCAATTTTTACAGTAACATAATGTACTGTCTAGCATGTGGTATTTCCCATGACTTACCGTGGTTTATATTATCATTAAGTGTTGCATGATAATGCACTGCTTTTCTGTACCGGATGTTATAAAGACGACCAGTGAGCTGAGAATTTCTGATGCAAATTCCCATTCAAAGACATTAAAGTAAGACGGCAACGTTTAAGTTGCTGACCCTCTTTATTTCAGCATGATCTCATCCAAACTCGCTGTCTAAAAACTCTCTGGCTGGCTTGTTTTTTTAATCAGTCGTTTATGTTGTTCCTTTGTCTTCAGACTTGTTTGAGAAGATGGTCCCCATGGCGGTGCAGCAGTCCATGAGCATTTACAACCAGAGGAAGGCTGAGACTGTTAACAGACTGGTGGGAACGATGAGGGAGGCCACCAATCTCTGCAACGGGTACGCTGCCTTGTGTTTATATTATATGACCTTACGTTGCTCTGCTTGTGCATGTCAGTGAGTATGGAGGTGAAATTGTCCATGAGTGCTTGTGTCCCCATGCATGGATGGATTTATTAAAAATGCATAACTTAATGGTGTACCAGGTACCATTTAAAATGTCAATAAAAGTACTTGTGTTTTTAGTGTAGTGCCTTAGCAGTCAAGTACTTGTACCACACTATTTGATGATGCTTATAAGTGCTTAATAATATGAGTATTTTGCCCAAAGAGAAAGGTGAAATGCTCTTTAATTAATTTAGGCATCATTTGAATTTTTTATATTAAAATCATCAATGTGGAAATAAGACTTTCAATCAAATTGTATAATTGTCTTAGTGACAGGACACAAGTTGATGTCTGGAGACCATAATAACTGACATGTGATGATGTGTAACTGTCCATCAGGGTGTTGGCATCCCTAAATCTGCCAGCCGCCCTGGAGGATCTGTCAGGAGATTCTATCCCACAATCCATTGCTGAGAAGGCGCGATCCATCGTGCAGCAGGGAGGACTGCAGAGCATCGAGCAGCTAATCAAAGACCTGCCTGAGCTTCTGACCCGCAACAGAGAGATCCTGGACGAGGTCAGACACACTGAATTATACATATGTTACTGCACTTTGTAGATCCCAGTGATCTACCCTTTCACCTCACTGCTAACCCTAACCATGAATTGATTTAAGAAAGTAAAGAAGGCACTTTTAGAGCTACAGCCTTCATAACAGCTTTTTTGTCATATGGCTTTGCTTTCTTAACTAAGTAACATATGAATAAAATGCTGTTTAGCAGCTGACTTGGATATCCTGAATGTTGGACTTTTCTACCACCACTACCAGAAGAACACATGAATACTAAAAACTCATAATCGTCCCTAATGGCAGAAATCCCAGATCAGGATCATCACTGAAATCTAATCCACTGATCTTTGGGCCAAGGACTGTCTGTCCACCAGCTTCAGCCAACACGTCTTTTTAGACATCTTGCTGACAAACAAATAAACAGACGGAAGTAAAAACATAAAACATGAAACACAAACTGCTTCCAAGTTTGTTGGCAGAGTTCACACCAAAATGTCCTAATTTCCCCCAAAAAGTAGTCGGTTGTGTTGTATAAAGACAACGAGCCATAACTGAAAATTAAAATAAAATTAAAAAAGAGACATACATTTCTGCTGGCCAAAAAGACAACTTTATATTATTTACTTGCAATTCTTAAAATTTAAACTCTAGTCATGACTTTTTCCTTTTTTTTTTTTTTTTTTTTTTACAAAACACATAAAAGTAGTGCTGAAACAATTAATCGATTAGTTGATTGAAAAAAAATTTAACCGACAAAGAAAATCGTCAACAATTTTGATAATCAAATAATCGTTGAAGTTATTTATCAATAAAAAAATACCTAATATTCTCTGGCCTCTCAAATGTGAGGACTTGCTGCTCTTCTGTCTTCTCTCACTGTAAATTGAATATTTTTGACTGTTGGGTCAGACAGAAGGACATTTCTATGAGCTCTCTGAACTTATGTGTGTTTTTGCTATTTTCTGACATTACATAGACAAAACGATTTATGTTCTATATAGTTGCAATGACATGGCTGAGTAATTATACTCAAAAGTCAGATTATACTTACACATGGCCTAAACAACAAATTCATACTAAAGGTGTAATCATCTGAGGATCTAATGTGGTTGTGTTGTCTTCAGTCTCTGAAGATGCTGGACGATGAAGAGACCACGGACAACGAACTGAGAACCAAGTTCAACCAGCGCTGGAACAGAACCCCCTCTGGAGACCTGTACAAGTCCCTTCGTGCAGGTACACACACACACACACACACACACACAGTGAAAACATGTCCTTCTTGTTTCCTTTTTGCCGTCCTTTTTTGTTCATAAAGTTTGTCCATGTCTCCATGTAATCCATTGTTGACAATGCTCCTCGTCTCCTCTTTCCTTCCTCCTTCTCTCTTGTCCCATCTAATCTTACTTCCCTCTCTCTCTTCTCTCGCCCAGAGGGAGCCAACTTCCGCAACATCTTGGACAAGGCCGTACAGGCGGACCAGGTCGTGAAGGACCGCTACAACACCCACTGTGACATGATCGCCCTGCTGTGTAAATCAGAGAACGAGCTCAGTGCTGCCATCCCCTCCGCCAACCCGACCAAGACACTGCAGGGCAGCGAGGTGTGTCCGCCTCTACTGATGCCTTTATGTGTTTGTTTGCAAGGCCAGATAATGTAAAACTTTACTTTTTATTGTTACAGTTAGTTTTTGAGCTTACGATGTGTCACCTCATCCCAAGTTATTTTCTGTGCCACATAAACATAGACTCCTGCTGTAGAAAGACCCAGTGGACATTGTGTGCTTTATGGCCCCGTCCCTCCTCCCCACTGTAGCTCCATTTTTCATTTTGTTTGCTGACTTTGCATGTTTGTGTCACTGGGGAACTTAAATAACTAAGCAAGCAGAACTGTGAAAGAGCGAAGAAGAAGTGCATGTCTCTCCACAGCTGTGCTGTATTCATGCTTAAGTGGAAAAACAACGGTATATTGCAGTCATTATAAGGGCGAGAGGTTAGGGATAGAATAGAGAATAGAGCACTGAAAGTGATGGAGAAGTCAATATGTATGTACATATCCATCATAACTGCTCTATTCGCTCACTGTGTCCATCTTCTCCATCCTCACCCAGGTGGTGAACGTGCTGCGCTCCCAGCTTGCCCAGCTGGATGAGGTGAAGAAGGAGAGGGAGACCCTGGAGGGAGAGATCAAGGCCGTGACCTTTGACATGTCTACTGCCTTCCTGACAGCGCTCGCCCAGGATGGGGCCATCAATGAGGAGCAGCTGTCACTCTCCCAGCTCGACCAGTTGTACGGCGCCTACAACCAGAGGGTACAGGCCAGCCTCCGCACGCAGGAAGAGCTGCTGGGACAAGTTCAGGTATACAAACACACACACAGAGTTTGGAAGGATTGTTGTTATTTCAGAAACAAAATATTGATTGAACAGAAAGGTGGCCTAGCCATTAAAGAAGTTAAAGAGACCATTTCTTTATCAGGTCATGTATCGGCAGTTTTCTGCCCTCTACCAGCATAAAGAGTGTTGTTCTGTAGCTGATAATGACATTTGACCTTCTTCTGAAGTAGAGCAAAGAAAAAGTGAATTTCCTTAGTGGCAACATTACATATATCAAACAATAAACACATGCAAGCAGATCAAGTCCAAAGACCCTCTGAATGGCAGAGTGCCTTTGTGTGTGAAGAAATAATTTATAGTTTACTGTGCATACATTTACTTGTGTTCTAAGATGTTTTAACAGTTAAACTCCATCTGTGATCTATATATTCAACCTGTGATCTTCTGCCAGACGTCTCACCAGGAGTTCAGCAGTCTGAAGCAGTCCAACACGGAGGCCAACCAGAGGGAGGAGGTCCTGAAGAAGCTGGCTTCAGCCCATGACAGCTACGTTGAGATCAGCAGCAACCTGCGCGAAGGCACCAAGGTACTCACTCAGCACAACACACCGGCACACACGTGCCTCAGCAAGGATGAACTGTACTGCAGAAATGCATATCTTGTCAGAAACGTTGTACTTTTATTTGTTTTGTGTTTTGGTGCGTCAAGGTGGTTTGCAAGTCAGGTGATTTATTTTTGCCCCTTTTGTTTTTCCCTCCTCAGTTCTACAATGACTTGACAGAAATCCTGCTTAAGTTCCAGAACAAATGCAGCGACATCGTTTTCGCTCGCAAGACAGAGCGAGATGAACTACTTAAGTATGAATTTTCCTGGTTTTTGTCTGTTTGATTGGTTTGTGTGAACTGGCTAGGAGGTAGAGGTAGGTCAATCAGGAGGGTTTATTATATATATTTGTTTCTAGTGTGTAGTCTGATTTTGATTTTTAACACTGTAAGCTAATTCCAGCATTAGCTTCAGGGTGTGTTGCAGTATAAGAATGTTTGTTATTCTCATATTTAGATTGTAATGAATGACTATGTGTTGGGGATTATTAGGGATGATAAATGCATCACTATGAAGGAAACATTGCAGCACAGTCACTGTTTAAATTCTTGTTTCAGGGAGCTGCAGCAGAGCATCGCCCGAGAGCCCAGTGCTCCATCCTTCAACGTGCCTGCCTATCAGAGCAATCCAGCTGCCCCCGCTGCCGGCCCCACCCCTGCACCCAGGACCGTCTTTGTAAGCAGCGTTGAATACTGTTGCAATGTATTGAGGGTGATAATGTGAGGCCGATAGTTATATATTGATCTGTTTGTCTTCTCTCTCTCCCCCTCCCCCAGCAGCCTCAAGTAGCCCAGCAGCAGCCCCAGGCAAAGCCCCAGCCCCCAGCCAGGCCTCCTCCACCGAGCTTCACTCCTCAGGCAGCCTCTCCCACTCCCACCAACGCACCACCCGCTGGCCCTCCCAACAGCAACCCACCACCGGTGGCCCCACCATCCCAAGCCCAGGGACCACCTTACCCCACCTACCAGGGCTATCCAGGGTGAGTTTACCATCACAACATCCCAATTTCAAATTACAATTTGATCCATATAACTTAGTATATTGATCTCAAAATGAAGTGAACATGATTTCATCCTCCTTCTAGCTCCTTAGTATTTTGATAGTAAAAGCTTGTTATCCAGTCTAAATCAATTAACCCCTCAAGTTGTTCTGAAACTATATGTCTCTGTAATGGATCTGCTCGGATACATGTTGTGGCTAATGACTTGTAATAAATTAAAGGAATAGTTCACCATTTTGGGAAATATGCTCATTGGTTTGATAATACTCTCATATCTGTACAGTAAATATGTAGTCGGAGCCAGCAGCCTAACGTGTTAATTAGTGCTTTGACTAGAGCCAGGCTAGCTGTTTCCCCCTGTTCCCAGTCTTTATGCTAAGCTAAGCTAACCTGCTCCAGCTCCGTACTGACCACACAGACATGAGAGTGGTATCGCACTTCTTATCTTACTCTCATAAGGAAAAGCAAATAAGTGTATTTCCCAAAATGTTGAACTACTCCTTTAACGCTTGTGTAATAATTTGGTTGATGTCACTCTCACATTTGTTTTCTCTGTTGTGGTGTCCATGCAGGTACTTCCAGATGCCTATGGGCTACAATCCTTATGCTTACGGCCAGTACAACATGCCCAACATGCCCTACATGGCCTACCAGGCGACTCCAGGACAGGCAGGCTACCCAGGAGCCCCTCCTGCCGGACAGCCCTACCCTGGCTACCCCCAGCAGCCCCCTCAGCAGCAGCCCTACTACCCTCAGCAATAATTCTCCTCTCCATCCCCTCATTCCAGTTAACACCAAATAAAAAAAATACCCCCAGCAATAACACTTCCTCTCTCCATTAGCTCCCTCCTCTCTCATCTTTTGTTTTCTTTCACTAACAGCAGCTATAGAAACCCAAGTGAAGGGTGACCTCAGAGCTGCTTTGCACTTCTCTCTTAAATCCTTCATTATTTTTCCACTTCTTATTCCTTTCTCCTTTTCATCTCGCCCTCCCTTTCTCTATCCTAGATCATGTTTTTCTGGGTTCTGATGGCACCTTTCCTAAACTCTCAACTTCCATCGATGCACTAACTCCTCCTTCTGCCTGTAACGTTGTTTTTTTTATGTACTAATTTTCTAATGGTTTTGTTAATGGTTTAATTTAAACCCTAACTGGTTCCCATTAATAACTGACTCTTTCTCTGGACTGGACTGCTGTAGAACACCCATGCAGGCGCACAGAATCTTTGGATGTTTCCTGGTTTGGGTGTATGTGTTGGGTGGGCGGATGGGTGGTCATTACTAGTCATGCCACTGATGGGAGGGCATGCCACATCCTCACTCCCCCACCCACTCAATCAACCCCCAGTGCTTCTATATCAACTATATTCCTATTTTTGTAATGAATACTGATGCCTCGCTGATGTATAAACCTATAAAAATGAATGGCCTGTAGGTTTTCTAATGTAGATGATGACTGTTGAGAGTTCTGCTCTCATTTTCTTTCGCTCTTGTCTCTCTTTCACCCAGGGAATGTTGGAATATTTCTGTGTTACAATCAGAGGCTGTACAAGTCGGCGAAATTATTCTATTATATAAATATATGTATAAATAAGACTCTGTATGTGGTTAACTGAGACACTCTGTGTGCTGCACTCTCATGCTTTGTGTTTATTTTTATTCCTCAGCTCTAATGTGATTAAAAACAACAACTGCCAGCCAGAATTCGCCTGTCTTTAAATGCTGGATGTCTTGATTGTGTGGTGTGTTTTTTTTGGGGGTTTTTTTGTTTATCAAAGTGGAGATTTGTAAAGCAGCCAGAAGAGGGCAGTCCTGCAGCTCACAGAGGGAACAGCCAGCTGAGCATCAATTAATTTGCCATTATTGCTCCTTTCAGCCAATCAGGGACCAAGTTGTGCCATCCGACTAATCGGAAGCCTTTTGACCTCCCGAGCATTGGGGGCAGATCCCATTTAGATGACATGCAAATTACGTTCTAGTGAGGTCATGATCTCATCCAATCATATTTCCCCTCAGGTGATTTCTCCACAGACAGATTTCATCCCCAGATATTTATTCAGTGTCAGGAGACGCTAATGATTTCACATATCTCCTCCGCGTGTGTGTGTGTGTGGCGGGGAGAGGAGGCAGATGGCAGCACAGTGTGATGTCTGGAAGGATGCACGGAGATGTTGGCAGAGAGCTGCTGGTCCCCTGCCTGCATCCATCACTCCACCTCTCTCCATTTTCCCCTCTCTTCTCTCAGTCTAATCTGTCTTCTTGAGTTCCTTTCAGCTCAACTCTTTAAAAGAAACCAACATATTTCACTACACTTTTCCCCTGCGCTCTCCCATCCTTTGTTTTGCTTCCTATCAGACTCTCTTCATCATATTTTTCTTTGCTCCTAAGCTTTTTTTTTTTTTTGTAATACCACCTGTCTTTTTATATCCTCAGCTGCTCTCTCCTCCATTTTTCCCCCCTCTACCCTGCTCGTCTGTTTTTGCTTACCATTCGTCTGTCCTTGCTGTCCAAGCCGCAAATCGTTGGCAGTGAATTGTCTTCACTGGTCAGTATCTCTTGGCTCATAAACGTCTCATAACATCACGTCAGTCTCCAGTGTGTGTGTGTGTGTGTTTGCTGAGTGAAACTCACAAAGGAGGATACACACTTTTAATCAGATCTAACAGCTCACATCTCCTACTGGAAGTGACACAACACATACACACAGCCATGTTTCTCTCTTTCTCCCTCCCTATCTATCTATACAGCATGCCGTTGCTGCCAAAGCCAATTGTAGCGCTGGACGTGTTTATCAAAGGTGTCTGTGCGTCTCAGGCGCTTAATTTTAACAAGACGTTCTCCACCGGAGGAGTGTCATATTTTAATTGGTCTGAAACAGAATAAAGGCAGCGAACAGAGCACTGCGGTGACAGGTATTAATTACCTTCTGCCTAATAGCTCCCAAACTCAGCACTCAGCCATATTGGTGCTCACACTATTCTTACTCCCCCACTCTTTTCTCTCAGCGCTTTTCTCTCCTCCTCACCATGTGTTTGTGTGCAATATGGCTGAATCGAGGGTTTTCTTTGGCTATGATGTTGATAATTACACAAAAATACTTAATTAAGGAAACATATTCTCACAATGATTCCCAACCAGGGGAACTTGTAAGGAAGGGGCTACTTCTGCATTTGCCAGGGGCTACGTGTAAAGGTGTGGAGTAGCTCAACTAATTTAACATAAAGATTAGGACTAAAACATATATCCACATATTGAGTCAGCCTGAATACATGGTGTTGCGATTGAGAGTTTGTGAAAACTAGTTAGCAAGCAAGCTAAAAGGTCTAAACAACAGTTAGCTAAAAGTAAGGAAAAAGGGTTGAAATAGCTAACTAAAAATAATGAATAATCAGTTAAAATAGCTATTTAAAAGTCATGGTTAAACGGCTGGAATAGTCAACTAAAAATAACGAATAAACCCTTCAGATATTTACTTAAAAGTAATAGCTAAATGGTTGAAATAGTTAGCTAAAAGTAATGGATAAATGCTTGGAATAGCTAACCTGGCTAAAAGTAATGGGTAGTGGTTAAATGGTTGAATAGCATTAGTCAGCTAAATTTAACATTAATGGATAGATGGTTGAAATGTCCAGCTTTTGCCACTCCAAGTGGTACCCTAATTAGTAGCCTAGCTAACTTACGACAACGATTGCCGACCAAATCGACCAAAACATTGGCAGTTCAATTGTATAAAATAATATTTAAACAATACGCATGTTTATTTATTGATAGTGTTAAATATTATCTGGTTTAAAATCAACTGAAATGAACAAATTAGAAACATGGCGGGTGTCTTTTGAGGGGTACTTGACTTCATCTGACTGAGCTGATCAAGGTAACAAATCAAACCAAAAAGCTTTGTGGTGATTTTATTGTGGCGTAATTGAAAAGAGTTATTGTGATAATCCTTCTTTGGTGCAGCAACGTGTGCAGATGCTCTGGCTGTCATTCTGCTTTTCGTCTCTTTTCATTAAGTGCAATATGAAATAGAAATGTGAGAATCGTTAAAAAGTAAGAATGACATAGTGCTGAAATCTCATGGTGTTAATTTGATCAGTCTAACAGCTTACAAGTTGCCAGTATCAGTGCATGTGCGTTGGCTGATAATTTTGCCTCAACGAAACAGCTCTCTGGCTCTGGTATGTGCGTTTTTTGCTTCTTTTTTTCCCATAGAAGCGAGATGCCTGAAATAGCTCTGATTGACAGGTATAGAGACTCAGTTACTATAACAACTACCTCCTGGCTCTCATGAGCACTTCTCTCTCTTCCTCTCCGCCCCCCCTCACCTCTTCTCTTTTCATTTTCTTTTACCAGCTCTCCTTTTTACCCCCGTCTCCCTCTCACCCCCTCACTATGTGCATGTGTGGGTGTAGAGGGAAGAGATTATGAAAAAGAACTCGACTGCAATATTCCTTCACACAGAGATGTTTGTGTTGCAAGATAGAGAGGCCTGGCACTAGCTATTGGATCTAACCCGTGTGGGTGAGGGTAGGCAAGAGTGGGAAGATGAAACATGCTTATACAACACGGGCAAATAAGCCTTTTATATTCTTTTCGTGTTTCCTTTTTGGTGCTTGTTCCCCTTCAGGTTGAGCTTCTCCGCTTGTATAATCAAGTCAGTCCACCGCGCTGTGTTCCTGCATGCGTGCGTGGGTGTCTTTGCATGCGTGCACGCACTTGTGTCAGGAAGCGGCACAGTGAGGCCACCCGATATGATGAGTGAATTTCAAGCACGATAGAATCTAGTGGGACTGACACCAGAGAGCACAGAGCTGCAGAGAGAAAGCGTGTGTGTGTGTGTGTGTGTGTGCTGGTGGGAAGAAGACGGACGTCATTGCTGCCACCTGCTTTAGTGGGACAAAGGCCAGACACATACACACACACTTGCATATGCAGCCAGCCAAGCAGAGGTCAAAGCAATCTCTTAACATAGCATTAATGATATGATTTACTTAACCTTCTTACTCTCCAGCTATCTCAGGCCCTCCATCCCCTCCTGTCAGTCCACCACTCTTCTCCTCCCCCTTGTCCCTGCCTCTCCTTTCATCTCCCCGTCTCTGAGTCATCACACAGGGTGAGAGGTCTGAGGAAAACAAGCTGCCAGAGTTGGACATGCCATAACAATGCAGCACCTGTCAGGGTGTGTGTGTTTGTGTGTGTACCTGTGTGAGTACATGTGCAAGCAGCTGTCTCAGAGCGTCTGTCATCAGGAGAAAGGAGGGAACATTTCCAAGTCTTACTGTAAATACAAAGCCACACAGACCATCCATATATATATATATGTGTGTGTGTGTGTGTGTGTGTGTGTGTGTGTGTGTGTGCGCTCTCACCGCTGTGACTTTCTCTAGAAGTTGCTCTGCCGCTTTATTGATTGGTTGTCTTGCTTTGTGGCAGGAAATGAGATGGCGGGTCTCAACACCTGTGTGACCCCAGCCACAGAGAGCTCCTCTAATGATCTGAGCTTGGCTGCCTGGGTCTTGTGCTGCAACTGGCAACCTCACTTGGCTCAGACCTGATCAATAGCACACACCTCAGCCTCTCACACTGCACAGAAGACAGATGATCTTCCTGTGTGTGTTTCAGATCAAATAATGAGAGCACCTGTAGTGGTCGCTACTTCCTTCTGCTTGTTGCAGAAGTTGACAATTAAAAAAAAACTGAGCTGTGCATCAGGTTGCATGCCTTAGTGCTTTAATATCAATCTACTTGATGCTGCAAATTGACCAGTGGAGCTCTAATCTGTATTTTTGATGTAAACTTGTGCTGATGCCGTCAGCTTGGTGGTAATTTGAGGGCATTTCTGCACCATTCATGCAGCGAAAGGGCGATAATTCAGAATTAATTAGGCTATGATACACGGGGGAAGGCACAGCCCATAATAAGACATTTAAAACAGGATGGGATCTGGTATCCAAGTGCAGGGTATCCATAGAGACCGTTGCTATGGCGGAGAGAAATCTCACCTCATTAGGAACAAATATAAATAGCCTTGCGACTCAGCTTATGGTCATGATGCCCATGGCTGAGAGAACAGGCTCAGAGGCTTCCAGGTCAACGATACAGGATGAGAGTCAGGATGTGGAGAAAGAGCGAGTGATAAATAGAGGAAATGATTAAGAGAATTACAAGGAAGGAAGGACGGATGAAATTAATGTTTGGAAGGAGGAAGGGAAAAGATTGAGCTCCTGAGGACAGGAGAAACAGGAGGAGGATGTGTGTGTGGGAAAGAAAGAAGATAGATGAGGGAAAAAATTGAGCCAGAAACAAAGATTGTCACTGCTGTCTGACAAAAATCTTTCAAATTGCAACCTCTTTTTTTTTATACCTGAACTAAAATTGCATAAGGGAGCTTCATGACCTCAGGGCCCAAAAAATCCATTCAATACCACTGCAAGTTTTTAGTTATAAATGGTGAAATGAAATCAGTGAAACTGTGTGAACTATATGATTCTGTCTCTAAAATAAAATTTAGAGACAGAATCAGGCAACATACAAGCAAGATAAAGATAAGATCACAACACAGAAGTGCAAAAGGAAGCATGTGTAAAATAGCATAATGAGATGGTGTGAATGACTTGTGAAAATAAGGCTGGATGATATTTTTTTTTCTTTATCTCCAAGAACTGACTTTTGCAGAACCGGCGTTTTCTTTTCCCAGCAACGTACATAATGAGCGAGGAGAGAGAGGAGAGGACGGCAGGAGTTGTGGGAGGAAAGATGGGAGTGGGGGCTGTGAGAGAGGTTGACAGCCAAGTGGAGAGGAGACAGATGGGAGCGAAGAGAAAACTCGAGACATCCACCACTGATTGCATCAACAGGTCTGAGCCCCCCCAGGTATGCTGCAGTGCACCACAGTATTACTACAGTATTGACTCATCCCATTGTTGACCATCCGGAGGTCCTGTATGGACTTCATCCGTCTCACTGCCTCTTTGCTTCCTGTGTTTTACTTTCTTTTTCTCTTCCTTTGTAGCCTGCTGCCTCTCTTCACTGTGTGTGTGTGTGTGTGTGTGTGTGTGTGTGTGTGTGCAAGTGAGGCAGCATCCTTGTGTGTGTTTCTTTGACATTTAGTCATCAACTCTCAGTGAAGTCTGGTTAGTGACATAAGACCAAACAGGTTGTGTGTACTGGTTCCTGTTCAAACGTGCAATCTTGTTATTCCTTACATCAGAAATCTTTTCCTTTTCAGTTAGTAGGCGTCATTAGTGCATGATGCTGGAACATTACAGCAATCTCCCCTTTCCTCGTTAATTGCATTTAAACTGCTGAAATTTAGCCCTTTAAATGTGAGATTATATTAAATCTTATGACACAATCAGTCAGAGACCCATTTGCATTGTGAATGCCCTCACATCAGTGGCCGCTGTGCAGCCTTTGCGAATTTCAGCCAAACCGGTGGGTCAATTAAGGGAGAAAAGGCAGAGAGACTCCCTCCTCTCGATGCAAATAAACCTTAAAAGCTTGTCGCGGCTTTCTGTTCTTCAAAGCTAAATGGTTTTCTCTGCCTTTGTTGTGAACAGTGTGTTTTCAACTCGGGAACAAAGGTGTCTGCGTCTGAAAGATGAAAACTGCGACAACTGATGAAGATGGTATAGAGTTCAGACGTACGTTTGTGTGGGCTGTCTAATTGAAGAGATTGTTTGATTCCTCTCCCTCTGCGTTTCTCTCTCTGAAGACCTGTCAAACTTGCAATCAGCGAAAAACAACATGCATAGAAGGACTGGAGGAGCAGGAGGGGAAAAAGAGTGGAGATGGAAAGACGGCGTTTAGGAAGAAAAGGAGGGAGTTTACACCCACCGCCTAAAGAGATGAGAAGACAGGCAGAGGAGGGGAGAATGTGTGGAGGAAGCAGTGTGTGAGTGCCAGAGCTCATCAGCCTGTCAAACATCCGTTATAGACCATAAACCCACACAGTCATTGCACTGCTGAGGTCTATCACTTAACAGGTGCACTTCCTTTAGCCTCACACACATTTTCTTATACACTCTGATACAGTATACACGTGTGTGTGTGTGTGTGTGTGTGTGTGTGTGTGTGTGTGTAGGTGGCCACTTTTACATACATTGAGTCTGAGCCTTGTCGACAGAGCCCAGACCCATCTTGGGTGATTTCCATGCAGCGGAGGGTGATCCACAGTGAGTCACTCTCATTGATCAGAAAATAAACCAGTCAGGTGGATTCTTCACACCGATGCTTCCTTCACCCCTCTCATGAGCTCCTAACTGTTTTAGCTCTGCGCTGGCACAAACTGAGTGCGCACTCTCAGCCCAACCCACGTTTGAACCCATATTATTCCTCACTGTGCTCATAGTTTTGTAATTCTGACTGCTGACGCACTGCATCTAAATTCATCATCCACTTTCCCTAGGGGGTTACATCAGGGCTTTGTACACTTTTTGTTTATATAGGTATAGTTTAGACCACAGGACGTTGCATAAAGGTGTTATCACAGGAGCCTGTCGAACGAGGCTAATGTACTTTGTTTCTATTGTGGGTGGGAAATGAAGCAGCAAGTGATACCTCTAATTAGGATAGTCAATCCTCATGAAATCAGTGAACTGTAGCACTGAAACCTTCTCAAGGGGTCCCTCCTATATCCTGGACCCTTATTACCCTATATTTTAAGCCTTCTCTTGTCCCTACAGTGACTTCATTAATTACATCTTTAGATACATTTGCAAGCAAATTCTTCGTTTGTGATGCAAAACAGCAGTGACATCTGCCTGCATCCTACCAATGAGAACACATATCCGTGTTACTAATGTAAACCCTGTTGTGATGCAGAATTGTGACTCTGGGTAGAACATATACTATTTTAAAATGTAACCTTTTCAGAGGATCTTTCACTAACCATTTTCCATATAAAATTAATTCCTGCAGGGATATTAAGATGTATAAAAAATATACCATAATATCTCTAAGGGAACTGTTTTTGTGTGATATTATAGTGATAGCATTCTGAAATCCATTAAATGTAAATTACCATAATTTTTCTTTTACTTTTAGAGTAATAGGATTTCTGACATGAGCATTAATGATGCTTTATCATAGGGATTCAAATTTTCTTTCATACATAATATATGATCAAAGATATTTTACATCAAATTTTTTTGATTAGATTATATTGAACTTATTGTGTGTTATCGCACACAGTAAGTACCAGTACAAAAAAATGCAGTTTAGCATCTAACCAGGTATCTCAAATAGTATTCAAAGTCCTTGTGATATATATAAAGATAAAGAAATGTACAGCAAGAACAATAAACAGATGGGGTAGTGATAGTAGGAAGGGGTGTAATTGTGATATAAACAAAATAAAATAAGACAATATACAAAATGCACAGTACAAGTGAAGAAGATGAAGATGATATGTATAATTGAATATGGTCAGATTAAATATAATCATTGAAAAATAGAATAACGGGAAGGGCAAATAAAGCAGCAGCATAATGTTAAAATGTTAATATGTTAAATGTAACTTTGTTGAAATGTACAGCATCTTTATTAGGACTACATTTTCAATCTTCTATCCACATTTCTATATAATCTTTATAATTTGGACAGTGTGCAGCATTTGAATTAGGAAGCCTCCACTCAGCAGGTTTACCTCATTTGAATAGAGAAGCTGGAGGTCTGCTGCAAAACATCATGAAGACTATTATTCGTATCCTGAGCCATAGTTAACATGAAAACAAAATCATAAAAATTATGTATTCTTAATTAGAATTAATGAAGCTTAAAAGAAAGGCTGCGCTGCTGCATCTCACCGAGGTTAAGAAGCAAAGGAGGAGGTCTATTTGTCTGTTTCTTGTCTGTGGCTGTCTAGTCACCCGGCCACATGCTCCATCATAGTTTAAATATTCATAGCCCTCTCTCTGAATATTCATGAGTCCTCTATTAATATTTATGAGCTTCACTTGTTGAGGTGTCACTCGATCTCTTGTACACACATGCACACACAGACATTTACACACACTGATGATCAAAGGGGATAGCTATGTCTACACGGGCAGATTCATAAGCAATGGTGTAAGTCACTTCTTTTAGTAATCAGACAACATCCATAAAACTAGTAACTATCTAGTAGCTAAGTAGTAAAGGAAGAGTTTGACATTTTTGGAAATATGCCTGTTTGCTGTCTTGCCGAGAGTTAAATGAGAAGACTGATAACCACTCTCATGTGTGTACGGTACATATCCAGCCTGTTAAACTGGAAACTGTCTGGCTCTCCTCCGAACATTCAAAAAATCTGCCTAGAAGCACCTCTAAAGTGCACTAATTAACACGTTATATATGAATTGTTTAATGAGTACAAAAAACAAAAGTGTAAAAGCAACAATTCACTGTTTTACAATGAGTTCTGTGGCAAGCAAGCAGTGAAGATTAAAGAAAGTTTCTGCTCCCGACTCAGAAAAAGTCAAACACATAACATCGCTTTATGTAGGGAATAAACAAACAAGATATAACATGTTAATTAGTGAGCTTTAGAGGTGCAGTTTTGTTATCTTTAGACAAAACCAGGACATTTCCCCTGCAGTGCTTTCAGTCTTTATGCTAAGCTAAGCTAACCAGCTGCTGGCTCCAACTTGATATTTAGCGCACAGACATGATAGTGGTATCAATCTTCTTGTCTAACTCTTGGCAAGGCAGCGAATGAGCATATTTCTCAAGATGTCAAACTATTCCTTTAAATAGCATACTATAGGAAATAAAACAGCGCTTTTTAGGTCAATTATGAACTCACAATTGAGTAATGTAGACACACTCTTAAGTCCGTATAGCAATGTAACACTGACACTGTAGTTTTATGGCTAATGTGTATCATAGATAAATATTTGATGTTGTATGGGCTTACATTATGTCCCTACCAGAAGAGTTAGTGAGTTTACCCTCTGCTGCCTCCCTGGAGGAGGGCCACTCTAATCCCAGTTCCAGTAAGGTCTTTAAACAGACACCCGTGCACCTCAGTGAGGCCCTGGAACTGATGTAACAGTATGACACACACACACACACACACACACACTCACACAAACACACAGTCAGCTGTGCACTTTCTAATGAGGTGTGTTTATATAACAAGCCACAACCATAGTGGTATTTCTGTGCAGGCGCAATGGGAAACAAGCGCCACTAAGTCTCTGTCCTGCATGCACACATGCCAACCATACTGCCAGAACCAGCAGACAGCAGGTGTGTGTGTGTGTGTGTGTGTGTTTCTGTCACAGGCCACTTTTCAGGACAGATTTTAGATTATATGCAAACCAGTTGTCTGTGGATGACTTGTTTAAGTGGATAAAAAAAAATTGTGGCTAATAATTTCACTGCATTTGTGTTGTGTCGTAAAAAGGTTCCTTGTAAGTCAGTGAAGTGTCATAAAGACAAACCTGTGTGAATGTGTATGTGCAGAGAGAGAGCGAGAGAGAGCAGTGATGCACACACATAGCAATGTCTGCTGGCTTTTGGTTGGCGCACATCCTGAGGCCTATACTCAGTCATCTCTGTAGTTTGTGGTTATAACATTTGAGTCTGTCTAGTGTTTTTGCTCCTGTATGGGTCATATATGTACAATATGTATAAACTGTTACCTATTGCACATATTGTATATGCAGCATCATCACAAATGCCTAAAGATATCTCCAAAATTAAATGTCACAATATCTTTAACTTTGTATTTTAATATCAATATAATTATATTAACTTATAGCTACTGGTACATCCAGTATTGATTCTCACTTAGGGGTGTTTTTTATTAATGGACTACAAGTAGTACCTGAAATGAAAGCGACATTCACAGTTTCTTAATAAAGAATAACAAATAATATGAACTTCTAATCTAAATAGAGTTCTCGATCCCCAGGATTAATGTTAGGTCTCTAGGTAACAGATGAGAGGCTGCCAAATCAAACTCTAAAAATCTGTCCTTTAATAACCTTACGCTTTCAAGGTGTACAGTGTTGTTTAATTCAGTGAGACATAATTCGACCATGGCAACTTCCTTTTTCATGCAGTACATAAGGGGAATATTCCTAGCAGTGATTAAGCAATAAGCGAGAGCTGGTTGTTTTCTCTTAAGTGCTAAAATCAGTTCTGAGATTCCCAAAACTATTAAAACAGGGTTCGAGTCAATAGAGATATTAACTACTTCAGAGAGTGTTTTAAAAAGTTCTGACCAGTAATTTTCTATCTTGGGGCAAAGGGTGAAGCTGTGAAGTAGGTTTGCCTCCTCCAGGCTACATTTATCACATATTGGAGATCTCGGGTTATATCTTGTGTAATTTTGTCTTTGAATAATGGAGTCTGTGAATGACTTTGAACTGAATGAGACTAGAATTAATGGAACAAGAATGAGTCTGCTCTGGATGTGATGCTCCTTTCTCCTCATAGATCTGTGTTTCCAGTTCATTCTCCTATTTGGTCTCGATTGCTTTCGTAGGAATTTTTAAACACCATGCACGGCCTCAACAGGACCTGTTTATAAGGCAAGATGTGTCAAAAACATAAGGTGAAGCACTTTTAAAATTAGCTGTGTGGGTGTGCACATAGTTTCTGATTTGCATTGTTCATAGGAAGTTGTCCAGTACATTTCTATTGAAACTAAGCAAAAGAAGCAGAAGTCAAACACATAAAGGTCACTGACAGTACATATACCAATGTCATTCAACTATGAGAAACCATTACCAAGTGAAGGTGATGGAAATGATTTCCAGTTAGAATTACCATACCTTTAGCAAAGGCCAAACCTTCATTTGCTTTCAGATTCTTACAGAGCTGTGTATGGTAACACTAATAGCATAGATTCATTTTTCTAATGATGTACAATAGAGGAGCTCAACTGCTCCCATTGACTTGTTCAACCACTGTGAAACAATCTTCATATTAGTTGTAGTATAAGTAGTACAGAGCCAAATCTGGGGCAACCAAACCACCAATCCTGTAACCGGAAAACACCCCAAATCAATGCTGAATTACCAAACAGGCACCAAGTGGGCATCCCAGAAATCTCCAAACTTACTATGTATCAACTGGTTTGTGCCAATTAAATTGACAATTTGTTTGGGAATATGCACCACAAAAACACAGTATCTACTGACATAATAAGAGCATGAAGGTCAAGGTCAAGCTTTATTTCCAAATCTTGAGCCCCTGTCTTGAAGAGGGTCCTTGTGTCAAAATCTAATTTTAATAACTTCCAATTTCAGTCCTTTTTCAATTCATATGTTCCATAGTTCTAAATTAATATGTTTAATCAAGTGACCACATCTGCGGCCAGGTAGTATTACTCCATAAAAAAAGTATGCATTGCATGGGAAGCAATGGGAGGTTAACAGATGCCCAACAGCTCATTTTTGCCCTAGCAGGTTATTCCGGCCATGACCCTCATTGATTATTTTTGTATAGGATGGATGCAATCAGGGCTGCAGCAACCACTGTACTTGGACATATGACCTCAGTATTTTTAAAATGGACCTGGCTGTGATACAGATATAGAGCTTGATATCATTCAGCAAGATGTCATCCATGTAAAAAGATATCTTATTACTTGTGTCTGCTGTGGTGAAACCGAAGATAGATGAGACTAGATGATTCAGATTCAGAGGGGCTCTATGATAAGTGCAAACAGACTTGTGGGTAAAGCATACCCTGGTCTCCTGCCCAGGGCTGTAGCTACCACTGAGGACACTGAGGTCTCGTCCTCTGCAATACGTATTACACATGTTGGGGTTTTTAAAGGGTCATTCTGATATCTAAAATCCACTCAAATTACATACCTGCTAGTATACAGAGTTTGGTGACTGGTCAAATATTTCTCAGGTGTGTGGGGTTCTGCTGGGGGAATCTGGACTCAGTCATTTCTGAAATCCTGCGCCTGTCTCTGAATGACTAAAACAAGGATATAACTAGCCGTTTATTTGCTAGTTATCACCAGTGGTGGAATGTAACTCCATTTCCTCAAGTACTGTGCTGAAGTACAATTTTAAAGTACTTGTACTTTACTTGTGTGTTCCCTTTTTATGCTACTTTATACTTAAATTATAGAGGGAAAGAGTGCTCCACTACAGTCAAGCCTCAGTCGATAAAATATGATGCATTTTTATCGATCAAACCACCCAACAGTGTATAACGTAGTTAAATTTAGCTCCACCATCTTCCGCCACTGAGGGCCAGTGCAAACAGACGTGGTGGTAAAGGACAACCCCGACTCCTGCCACTAAACTGACTATGACAAGGAGACAGACATTTATTTGCTATTCATCATGGTAAATTATCTTTGACACAGTCTTTTCTCACCATAGATTATACAAATATCTCCCACCTCTTCTCTCAACTGACTGTAGTATTTGTAATTTAAATTCAGTTTTGAATGTTATAACATAGCGCTATTGTAGTTTTTGTACATAACTGCACAATCAGTAGGCCATATACAGTATATGTACAGTATGGATAAACTGTTGCCTGTGGTACATACAGTATACAGTATGCTGCATCATAACAAGAGCCAAGAGCCAGTTGTAGGTGGCTCTGTCAGGTGCTAATTTTAACTACTTCATATGGTGTGGGGGTGTTTATTCTATAACAGTGCACCATAGGTTTTATGTGTAAAATAATGTGTAAAGTAACTATAAAGCTGTCAAATAAAATTAGGGGAGTAAAAAGTACAATTCCCTCTTAATTGCAATGTAACGTAACATAACGTAACATGAAATGGAAATGGCCTTCTGGACTAAAGTACATGTACATTTGTACTTACTGTAGGTACAGTATGTACACTCCACCGCTGCATGAGGGGAATATTTTTAGCTTTGATGAAGCTAAGTGTCTAGTGTTGTAGTAATTGCAGTAGTAAAGGAAATTTAATTGAGTTTAAATGAAATTGAAGACACAGAGAGAGACAGAGAGAGAGAGAGAGAGAGTATAAGAGCTAGAGACAGGGACAGAGATGTAGAGAGTGGGCTGGTTGAGGGCTGGCTCTCGTGCATTCCTCGCGTGTGTGGGCGCGTGGCTCAGGGTTCAGAGCTGTCGGCCCTCCTCCTCCTCCTCCTCCTCCTCCTCCTCCCCCTTGCTCCCCCTGCTCCGACAGAGACAGGCAAAAGGCGGAGGAGGAGTAACGGACCTCGCAGTCAACAGACACAGGGTGTACAGCAGTCGGTCGGTTGGTCTGTAGGCTACACCGGCAGAAGCCCACGGAGGGAGGAAGCCATCACCTCACGGTAAGATAACGGACACTCACCGCGGTGGCGGTTGAACATCTTCTCGATTAGCTTGATTAACGGTTACTCCGCTGGTTGACATCGACGCCTCTTGCTGTCTTTTGATGGTGTTTTGTCAACGCCGTCCCCTCTTGCTAGTAGTACTTTTCGCGATATTAATCACACCAGAGTTAGAGTGATAACATAACACACTAGGTTAAGCTAATATTTATAATTTAGCTTAAACTCTACAGTGAAAACGGCTAAATTAGGAGATGTAACAAGCTAACTGCGCCCCGGAGCTCAGCTATCAGTCGCATTTCCCCCGGGTCTGTAACATTAGCGACACAGCTGAATGGAGCCAGTAAATGTTTTTTATGTGTATATTTTTTTGTCTACTGTGTTTAGTTAGATAAAGCGATCAGTCCGGTTTTTAACTAAGATTTTAGAGCAGGTGCTTCTCTTAATATTTCTGGTTGCTTGTGTGTGTTTGAGTGTAGAAATGTGAGTTTTAATGCTATTTAAGTTGCCTAAACTAAAGTCCCTTCCCTGTAGCTCTAATGCTGAGTGCATGTCAGTGCCCCTGCTGTGTATCCTTAGCCCACCGTCCTCCGCGCTCCACATGCAGCTGACAGCACCGTGAAGTCCCGAAGCAGGACGTCCACTCCCTGCCCGGGTGTAAAAATAGCCCAGTGGGTCAGCTTGGCCTGGGTCACAATAATGCGACACACCCTCACACACTCTCAGACACGGTTCCCATCCGAGAAGGAGAGTCCCATCCCGAAAGTAGATGGCAGAAGCCCGATCTTGCACCGTTATTGGTTTGCCCCGTTATGTGGGTCAACAGGATGCCACAAAGTTGTGCATGAAGATGCCACCTGTTTGTTTTCGCCTACTTAGCGCATCCTCCGTTAAAACGTGTGATCGCTTTGTCAAGATGCCATTAGTTTTACACTGACTGAGCTATAAGAAGTTGCGAGGCTTAATTTTGTGTGAAGTAGCCCTTTAACACCAGCTAGTGTCATTCTACTGTGTTGTATGTATACAGGTATTTTCCCCATCTCGGTTTGAGCTCAGCTGCAGAGCAGCACAGCTGTCGCACCCACAAGTCCCTTTGGTAATAGGGCTGCTGTGGCTGCCCAGGTGCTGATGACTCAAAGGACGATGTAACCTAAATTTCACATGTGCAGCCTACTTTGTGTTCTTCACTTGTCTTAAAGCACAGGGTGAAACAATACATGCCCTGTTTTATTTGACTTAAATATGCAGCAGCAAGGAGATAAAATAAACCCTGCCCAGAAGGGAAAGAATTCAGCTGCAAATGTAAAAGGTGCAACAATATATATACACAAAAAAATTGGTAAGTAAAAACTCAAAATACCCTATATACTGTAAGAGGGAAAAGGAAAGCAGCCCAATTACAGACAAAGCCTGTACATATTATGGATAAACAAAGCGCTGCAGTTTGCCTTAAATTTCTCAATTATTATTTAAGCCAGAGAAACCTACTCTCTCGGTTTTAGTCTCTCGCTGAATCATTTCCTAATGAGCTCCGAGCTGAGGGAGAAAAACATGAAATCTTTTAAATTCAGCTGCAGCCTTAGAGACAAAACACAAACAGCCTTGTGTGACCATGGGCGGTGATGAATTTTATTTTTTGTTTGGTTTTCAAGAGATGGAAGGGTGCAAATAAAAAAGAAAGCAGAGCAGAATGTCCTTAGAGATGGCAAAATGTACAGTGTACAAGTACAGAGGGCAGGATAATAAACCGAAGCATACAAGGAACAATGGTAGACCTCAGTGTTAAACAATTCAGGAGCCACTGATGATTATAGCCCTGGTATTCAAAGATAGATTTTTCACTGGACTTACAAACAGGATTGTACTGGGCTTAAGCTCTTAATATAACTTGGTATAGCTGACAATGGCCACCTAAAGTAGCTTTTGGTTATTTTCCCCACTGGCCTGCCTGTGTGTCAGTGTAGATGAGCCAGGCAGCTTTTGGCTGGAGAAGAAAGAGGTCCTGGTGAGTAGGTGGCTCTGAGGCTGGAGGCTTCGGGGAGAGCAGCAGATGGATGATGATGTAGCGGGTACTGGCGCTCCCTGCATCCCGCCGCCATCCGTCACGCGCTAATGATCGTGTCACACCTTCTCCCTGGGCGGCCGGCCGCTTCTGCAGCGCTCAGCTCAAAAACTGGTAGCTCCACTCAAATCCCTCTTCACGGCCGTCGGCTGAAAAGCCCCGAGACAGACTGTGCTGCAAGCCTCTCTATCACTAATTCCTCACTTCCCTCTTTCTCCATCGCCTTCCTTCGCCCCTCTTCACCTTTAAAGTCCCTGCAGACTGTTTCCTCATCTCTCTTCATCCCCTGCTTCCCTTGCCTCCCATTCATCTTGTTTTCTCTGTAGTGCATCTGCTCCACATCATTCTTTTCCCTCTTGCTCGGCTTATGTCATGCTCCCATTCTCTAGTATTGCTCTAAATTCACTGCTCTAATACAGTTCAATACCAGCATGCTTTCTCTTAGTTTATACACATTTTTTATGACTAATGAGTAATGACTAAAGGAGATGTGTCGTGTTTTTCTTCGCCCCTCCCCTCTGTGAGGTCTGAGGTCAGGGTCAGTTGCAGCACACATGGAGCTGGTCTGTTTGGCTAAAGGACACCTCAGCAAGAACTCACCAACAGCACATCAGGGAGTCTCCCAAGTTATTATGTCCTATAAAGTGACCGTTTTCTCCTCCCTAGGCCATATGCAGAAGTCCACCAAGCTAAGACAGTGATGCAGATTAGCTGCAGCATCTGGCAAACTCACTGCAACACTTCTGCTCTAATAAATTGCAGATTATTTTCTCAATTAATCAATTTTTCATCCTGTCTGTAAAATGTGAGAAAATAGTGAAAGAAAGAGAAAGAAAAGAATATCTTTGCAAAGAATATCTTTGCATGAGAAATGCTTTTCGCATCGTGATATTCTTTTTTTGTATTATATAAGACAAAGAAAAAAAGCAACTTTTTACATTTGAAAAGATGGAAACAGGAAATGTTTGGCATTTTTGCTTGAAAAATGACTGAAAAGGAGTTGTCCATTCATTTTCTGTTGATTGATTAATCAACTAATTGTATATGGTTACACGATTATGTTGTCACACTTAATATCTAACGTACAGTATGTTTTAAGTCCATTATATTTGTAATACTTATAAAGTATCACATATCATTCATTCTGATGATAATAATAATCCCATTCTGAAATTTTTGACCAACACATGCAGAGATTTCAGACGCCTCTCTACCACACTAAGAATTTTTTTTCTGGGTGGAATCACTGCTGTCATGTATTGTGTTTCATTGAGGCGGTATGGGAAGTAAACACCACTTTGGTTGCACATGGACTGACAGAGGTCTTCTTTAAAAACTGCTATCATCTCCAGTCAAGTGTTAAATAACCATGTTATGGGACTCAGCATCCTCTGAGCTCATTATTCTGTCCCAAGTGTTACAGGAATAAGTGTCCCCTTGATCTCTGCGTTACAGCAGAATGTGTCCCCACTGAATGCAGTTGGCCCTTTGGAAAAGATGGTGGAATGCCACTTCCTCTTGAGTGTGTGTGTGTCTATCTCTTTGGTCGCGGCAATTTCTCACAGCTGGGATCAGAGACTCAGCCTGGCTTTCTGGGAATATCAGTGCTGGCGGATCGGATGATACACACCACAGCTGCTGTTTCTAAGAAAAGCTCGAGGACACACATATACACACCATGTGTGTAGCTCGTGTGTAGTTCACATGAGCTACACACATGTAAATACACAAGCAAATGCCACATCCAAGCACGGGCCTGTATGTTACCGTCACACATGCACGGGCACACTTACAGTAATACACTTTAAGAAGCAGTTAACAGGAGAGCATTTCGGAAGCATAGACAGAGGTTAACACACACATACGCAGACACACAGGCTTTGCTACTTGATGTCATTTCCAGCAGCTATGCTTTTATGCTCTGGCAACTGTTTGATATGAGTGTGTGTGTGTGTTTGTGTGAAACAGTGTAGTGGTGTTTCTATTGTACAATGGCCACTAATATTGTTTTTTTCTCCTGTGTTTTTCGCTCTCTTCAGGCTATTTTCCATTGACCAGTAAAGAGCCGGCAGAGAGAGGAACAGTAGAGAAGGCGAGCACGGGCGGAGAGGATAATTGCGTTTCTGTCTGCCCTGTGGGAACATGGGATATATGACCTCATCATTCACCTGTGAGGCTCTCCAGTAAACAACTCCAGATAGGTAGGAACAGCGTACACACACACACAGACTCATGCAAATGCAGGCAAAGATATCTTTAAACAGCAGTAACAACAAATGCAGATATTATTTGGGTAAACACACGCCGCATCCATGTCCCATGTTTTGTGTTGTTCAGAAGGATGACTGAAGCAGCTGTAGCAAGTGCAGATGTCCTCCTAAAACCCTGTGACAGGACGCCATGTGAGGTCATCAGCTGTACCTCCCCTCCGCCATGTCTGTCTCCTTGCAATCAGAAGGCAGACGAGGAGTGTCACCATGACAGCAAGAAGCTGGAGCAGCAGGTGAGTGACACTATGTGTCTACTGCTACGTATCACATTAATGATATGCCATGTTAAAATTATGCACACACACACACACACACACACACACACACCCACCACCACCTCTCACGCGCTCACTTTATGACAAATTGTGTCCTCGCTCGCAGAAACACTCTAACCAGGTGCAACCAAAGAAAAAAGTTAAGGTAAGCTAAAATAATTCTGCCTCTCATTATTCATTCTTACTGAAATATCGATTGCATTACGCTCTGTGAATTTGTAATATTGCTTGCTTGTGTGTGTGTGTGTGTTTCAGGCCAAAGGAAAGTTAGTGCGGAGTATGGCTGTCTGCGAGGAGTCCTCACCATTTGAAGACACCCAGGTAACACACACACACCTCAGATCATCATCCACCTCCTCATCATCACCACTCTCAAATTACTCTTTATTTTCTTCCCTCTCAGGCATCTCCAGACGCAAACATCTCCTCTAGCTGCCATGACAACGAGATAACTTCCTGTAAGGAGGAAGAACAGGAGAAGAGCACTGATCCAAAGAAACATTCACTATCCAAAGGTGTGTGTGTGTGTGTGTGTGTGTGTGTGTGTGTATGTGTGTGATTGATATCTAATAAAAGAGAGACAAAAGAAAGCAAATAAAATGTAATAAAATGGGATTCAGCGCCACTATTTAGATCTCCCTGGGGTGTTGAATATTGCAGTGTGCTTCTCGTGTTTTTATTTTTATTGTCTCGTAATACATCCTGCCTTCCCGTGTCGCCCTCAGAGTCCAGCGTGGAGTACACCGACTCCACCGGCATAGACCTGCACCAGTTTATCGTCGACACCCTCAACAGCAACCCCAGAGACCGCATGATGCTGCTTAAACTGGAGCAGGACATGGTCGACTTCATCACCAGCAATAGGTGTGTGTGTGTGTGTGTGTGTGTGTGTGTGTGTGTGTGTGTGTGTGAAGGAGTGCATGAAGGAGAGTACATAACCTTGGGGTTTTCATTGAGCTATCTACCTGCTTAAACATACTGAAGTAAAACTTGCATGCTAAATCCTATTAAAGATTGAATACGGTTTTATGTTAATTTAAGATGTGTTTTCAGCTCATATATTATAATTCTGTCCATACAGCTTATTTAGTGTGCTTATCAATATATTGAGCCAGTTATGTTAGTGTGGGTGTGTTTGAGCCACCGGGGATGAAATTGGACTTAAGCCAAAGAATACAACCAGCCTCAATATACCTCCTTTTATCGCCTTGTGTCCTCTCTCTCTCCCTCTCTATCTCTCCCACCATCCTCCCTCCCACTTTCTCTCGTCACTCCCTCCTTCTATACTTGTTCTCCTCTCTGCCTCCCTCCTTCCCCCTTTCATCCCGCCTCTCCCTTCCCACGTCTTTCCCTGTTTCTGTCTCTCTCAGTCCCTTTAAGAAGTTCCCTCACATGTCGTCCTACCACCGTATGCTGGTCCATCGGGTGGCGGCCTACTTTGGCATGGAGCACAATGTAGACCAGACAGGCAAGTCTGTCATCATCAACAGGACCAGCAGCACACGCATGTAAGCATGCTTAATATGCCTGTGAGTATGTGCATGTAAACCCTTGCCATTTAGCGTTTATTGTGAAGTAACAGCGGCTGTTACTTGTTTGTCTTTCAGACCAGAGCAGCGTTTTCTGGACGAGGTGCATAAGGACAAGGCCGAAGAGATACACCGGTGGAAAATTATTTTGAAGAGAGACAACAGCTCAGATGACCAGGTCTGTCTGTCCTCCAATCTCTATAGCTGCCTGTCTTTGTGGAATTTCCTCTATAATTGACATTGATCGTATCCTATCAGCATTTTGACCTGTTCTCGTTTCTCTCCCTACAGACCCGGCTTCACCCCTTACGGGAGAAGCAGAGCAAGTCAATGGAGGAGAGAGAGGAGGAGTACCAACGAGCACGAGACCGCATCTTCAACCAAGAGGTGAGACAGGGAGAGAGAGGAAGACAGACAGGCAGATATGACATAGAGACAGAGAGGAGACTCACTAATTTCTCTGCTGTACTTTTACAGCCACTCTGCACCCAAGAGAGTGCCCATGCAGAAACCAGGTAACCTTGCCTGCAGTATCTTCTCTCCATTTGCCTTTTCAGCTTATTATATTTAGATGAGAACATTAATATATGTCTGTGTGTGTGTGTGTGTGTGTGTGTGTGCTTGCGTGCAGGGCTATGGAGGAGTACAATCCATATGCTGAGACCCAGAGGAGAAGGCAGCTCTTCAGGTAGGGCTCTGTCTGCACAGATGCGTAGTCATTTATCATCTTAATCTGGTCAGCCTGGCTGCAACAGAGTCTGCAGTGGAAACAGAAAGACGACCTAGATTTGTTTGGGTATTTTTGTATCAGTTTAGGATTCTCGGAAATCGTGCGCAATCCGAATGAAAATAACTGAAGGAAAGTTTTTATAGATAATTTGTCAGTAAATGTAGCAGAAACTGTCAGCCCTTCATTATGTGTGGTATATAAGCAGGTGTGGAAGCCACTTTTCTCAACTAATTCACATAAATGGCATGCCTCTCACGCAGTAATAACGTAGGATGTGGGTGTGCCTCACAGGGGGAGCCACGACAGCTCAGGCTCCAGCTGGACAGGCAGCAGCAGGCAGAGTAGCACAGAGACTGACTGTCGCTATAGCAACGACCCCCGACCTTGGAGCAGCACAGACTCTGATTCCTCCTACCAGTGGACAAGTCCCGCCCCGAAGCCCCGCCAGCCTGCCAACCACAGCTGGGATGCACATGCTTCAGGTGAGTCCTCTTAAACCTTGCATCAGGATAACATGTGACTTTTGAACACTTCGATGTCACACCTTAAAGGTGTAAATGCAGTCACTGAGGGCGAGACCGTTCACTCCTCACTATCTGTGTGCAAGCAAACTTATTCGCAGATTTCATCACCACACCACACTTGGGAAAATCGCTGTTTATAAATGATGTAGCATCTAATTAACAAAAAAAGCAGTGGAAGTTCTTCTGGTGTGAAAATTTAACTCACTGCATGAATCTTCACACCATAGCTGCAAATTTTCACACAACACCTCGAGTCTTCTTCGCATATTATTCAGGAAGAAAATTACGTCAATACAGAGACTGTGCTAAGGAGCTGCAGTACGTTTTTAGCACAGGCAGGGGTGGAGCGTGTAGTTTTTCATCAGATTAAGATGTTGCAATGTGAATTTGTTATGTGCCATGATAATAAAGCACTCCCTCTACTATCCACTTCTGCTACTCTTACTCTTCCTCTTTTCATCCTCTCGCCCTCTCAGGCTCCATCGCTCTCTTCAGACTGCCAACCACTTGTCCCCACCCCCCCTCTCCTCCCATCATAGACGAGCCGGCTCCTAACTCTGCCTATATCATGGAGAATGGGATCCCGCCGGGAAGCATATTAGTGAACCCACATACTGGTACATAACACATACACACACACACACACGCACACACCCCAGTAAGATTACGTACACAACACATACACGTTTGTCATACTCAACCCTTTGACCTCTTAGGGCAGCCTTTCCTGAACCCTGATGGAACCCCTGCTGTGTACAACCCTCCGGGCAGTCAGCAGCCGATCAGGAGTCAGACTCAGCTGCAAGGCTCTCCCCCTCCGCACCAACAGCAGCAGGTAGCACACACACAGCGGGGAGCGTTTGACATGCAAGATATGTTGACTGACATACATACACGTCGCTGTTTGTGTCTTTATCTCTGTTCTCCATATGTGTGTCTCTCTCTCAGATGGTTCAGTACTCATCTGTCTCTTACTCAGCTCCACAGATGTTGCCTGTCACTCCCTCACAGCCATACGCCACAGTATGTATCACTGTACAGTCAACAGGCAACCGCTGTACATACGTGTGTATGTCTATGTACGTATGTGTGTGTGTTTATGGACATCTGTGTGTGTGTTGACCTCCTTTCTCTTGACCAACAGATTGAAGACCTCTCCTCGCAGTTCGCTCACGTGAGCTGTCAGTCGACGGGTGAAGCCCTTCCCCTCTACCCTCCCAGTCAGGGTTACATCTATGCAGCTCCTCCCCCTCCTCCTCCCCGTCCCAACCCCCCCAGCTACTGCCAGCCCTCACCTCAGGTACACCTCACATGCACTATTTTTCATGTCCCTTTTTTGATTAAGTACATTAAACAATCGTTTTATGAGTATGTAATATGTATTAAATATTGCTGTTTTAATAAAAAATGTATACATTCTTCATTGATTAGATTAAGTTCTGGTTATACAGTCATTTTTTTATTTTCGAAATTGATTTTGCCATTTAAAGGAAGAGTTTAAGGTAAATATTAGTAAGAATAAAGCTTGTATTTTTCATATTATTTTCCTATAGGTGCCTATGTATTATTACAGCCAGTACCCTACCTCAGCTCAGCTCCCATGCAGGCCTATCTCACCTGGCCAGCACATCCACAGCCAAGCAGCACAGCCAACAGGTACTTCCCACCAGTGTGTGTGTGTGTGTGTGTGTGTGTGTGTGTGTGTGTGTGGGAGACAGACGCAGACTGTGGTAGTAGAGGAGGGGGCCGTTACACTGTCAGAGATGTAGTCTGAGGGTCTCACAGTGAACCGGTCTCTTTTCCTGCTGCTTCTATTCAACACAATGACAAAGATGGAGGAGACACACATTTCAACACTGTCGTATTACAATTTAGTGCATCTTAATGAGCGAGTGC
The DNA here is from genome assembly GCA_002120245.1 of Maccullochella peelii. NCBI lineage: Eukaryota > Metazoa > Chordata > Actinopteri > Centrarchiformes > Percichthyidae > Maccullochella > Maccullochella peelii. The sequence goes on from LKNJ01001152.1 coordinate 33,369, forward strand.
ATCTGAAACGCCTTCTAGGCATCAGTGGCCATTAACAAAATAAACTGAAGTGAATGTATATAATTATACAGGACTCACAACGGCAACATCAGAGCAGAAATATAAATGACTTCATCAACGGGACTGCATGAGTGATTGAAAAAATGTGACTTAGATTTAAGTGTGAAGATTGAATCAATAAATTTTATAAATTATAAATTATTTTTATGTCAGTCTTTAAGTTAAAATAAATAGTAATAAAAACTGAAAACAGACAGAATGAATTGGTGTCAAATAGAGATTACTGCTATAGCTTATAACGCCTTGTCACAATATAACATTGAAAAAAATTTAAGGACAAGCTACACAGTCAAGGCAGTATATGTGTGTAAATATGTTGTTAGGTGGACTTTTTTTTATTTATTTATCAACAAATAAACCATTTGTGGAACATTTGCCCTCTTTTTTCAGAAGGGTTTGGTAATGTTGTATCTAAGCTTCACATTTTTCCTCACAACTCTTCTCATTTGTTTTTGTTTTTTAAACTTGTGGCGTATTTCTTATATTAACCCTTTGCTGAACAAACTGCAGTGATGAAATATATTGTGTATTTATATACTCTCTTATATACGTGTGTGTTTGCAGCAGGTTATGCTCCTGCTGTGGGAGTGCAGCAGGCTTCACACACCCAGACCCAGGCTGTGCTGGGAACCTACTCACCAATGGCCTCTCATCAGCGTAGCATGGTTCAGGTAAACACAGAGCACCCAAAGGTCTCTTTCTGCGTCAGCCTTGCAACAAATCAGTCCCCAAAAGGAGCGTTTAGCAGTTCAGAAAGTGCTTGTGGTAGCAAATTCACCGCTCCAACTTTCTTTTTTCTCTTGTTCTCTGCAGGGAGGTGTTTCAGTGTCCTATCCTCAAAGTAAAGTTGTGACCGCGGTCGGAGGGGAGGCGAGTTACTGCTGCGTGGTGTCCCCTCCCTCCCACCACAGCAGCTGCCATCCTCCCAGCTGCACCAACCTCAGTGCCCCGGCCTGGAGCGCACAGTACTGATGAAGCCTTGACGGATGGAGTGATGATACTTTAGTTCCTGCGTGAACTCACATGCATACACACACATATATAACACAAACACCTTTATTCACACTCCCTCACCCCCTTCACCTTCACCCACCTTCTTCCTGACGATGCTCACAGGGTACGTCATTCACACTCATAACAAGCATGTGCACACATACACACACACAAACATACACCCACTCACATACATAAATGTACTACTGTACCAAAGCTTAATAGTATATATCGGAGCTGCTGTATTGAATGCATAATTTATATACACAAATGGAGTTTTATATTGATATTAAATTATATATTGTGTTTTAAGGAAATGCACTGTGTGAATAGAATAAAGTGCTGGACTGACAATGTCACATTTCTATATCATCCTGGCTCCCTGTTTCCTCTAATGTTGATGATGATGATGATGCTAATGAAAGTGGATGCAGGCGTGGCGAGATGCATACACCGGGAAATAAAGTACATTATATGATGATACACTTCATGATGTGTGCGCCTGTGGAGAAGCAGAGATACGGGTTGTTAACCTACCACTGAGTTCATAAATGGGAGATGAATGTCATTGCCTTAATGTCTGAATAACTATCTAACAAGCAAGTGAAAGATTTTGCATTAAAATGGTTGATCATTAAGGACTTTTAGCTTTAGGGAATCTTGGTATTATTAGGAGACTAAGATGCTCACACAGTGGGAGTTTTCATACAGTCGTTTGAGAAGACGAGCAAAAATGTTCAGGTTTTCACACTTATATAAACAAGCCAATGTGGCAAATTGCTGCAAATTATATTAATAGCAGAAACCATTGACGGATTCTCACTAGGAGACTTTACCCCCCCCCAGACAATAGTGCAAAATGCCCAGAACCCCCACATTTTTAGTTTAATATCACAGAAGACAGATTTAGCAAGCAATCATCTAGCAAATTTTCACATTTGAGAAGCTGGACTTAAAGTAAAATGTTGGCATTTTTGCATGAAAAACAATTAATTATCCCAATTAATGCTAATTAATTTCATGTTAATTGACTAATAATCATTTCAACTCTATTTCTATCCGTGGGGAAATGATATAGATTCAATAGGCCTTTTTCACAGCAGACATTTTCACTTGTCACAGTAGGAAAAGAAAAGGTGTTGCTAATAACATTAACGGTGGCTCTGTTCAAGTGTCCCAGGAAACAGTGCGACAGTGAGCCTGCATGCACAAAACCAGGACCCTGACACTGAAGTAGCTAAATGGAATCCAGCCATCATTAATTCTATTATCCACACCTGTGCTTTCCCTCCTGTGACATGTGAAAAAGTCTGCTAAAACACACAGATCAATATCCAGCTAAATACAGCTCAAAGCTAAAATAGTCTTTACAGACATGCAGAACCATCATGTTATATAAAATGCTCTCCTTTTACTTCTGCAGGCAGCCGACATTTTACACGACTGCGACAAACCTACTTTCACTTTCCTGCAAGCAATAACTGATAAGTCAATGTGTGTTATTGTTCAGATGCTGAGGTAATCCATTTTGTGTTGAAAGTGATTCATATTCTCTGCATCAAATTCAATGAAACATATCCATCATCCACACAGGGCTTTAAAATTAAATTTAGATTTCATAACTGTGGTATTGAATGCAAAATTTATGCAGACCAACGGTTTCACGAAGCCAGCTCTATTTTTGTCCTTTCTACATTCAGACGCGCACACACACACAAGCAGCAGCAGTGCAGGTTCCATGATCTTTAATAAAAGGCACATGTACAGCCATAGTGAGATGAGTGAGTCCACTGGCATAGAGACGAAGCATTAAAACACAGAAATACAGGAAGTAGAGGTCAGGAGGAGAGAGATCTATCTGCTTTACAGTAGAATCTACTTAAGTAACATCTTCTCGTTCAAGTAAGTCTAACACTAATATGTCACCGTGGTAAGGTAAACCCCCCCCCAATCCCCCACCCCACCCGTCCCCACCCCTGACACACACACACACACACACACACACACACACACACACACACACTCCATCCATCACCACCCAAAGTCTGATCTTCCAGGAAAGTCTTCTCAAGAGGGCCGTTGAGCTCCGAACAGACAAATAAGTCCAGATCGCCCTGAGACTCACTTTGGGTTGCGTCCCCTTGCCGTTGTTGACTCGTCCTCATGGGCCCCAGAGCAAAAATCGGCTGTTGGGCCCCTGTTGCACACAGCTCACACTAGAGGTGGCAGCTGGCACCTGGCCCAGGTTTCATGTATGTCAGTTAGTTTGTGGTAATTTGATGAAACAAACACTTATGCACCATGTACCAAAAAAACTGCAACTAATTTATAACATTGGATCAAATCTGGTGATTTTTTTTTTACTGATATTTTGAGGAGCATTTAATTTAATTTGATCAAATTTGTGTCAAAAAAGTCTTCAGTCTTTCTCCCATGATGGCAGGACATGTGACAAGTGATTGTGTGAGATATTTACTATAGCTCAACTGATACTGGAATTTTGAGGCTGATACCGCTTGGGTTTTGACCGTATTGGGGAGTTTTAAAAACCTAATCATTTAATTAAATTTTTTAAACACAACATCAACAAATTATTTTGTTACAGATCCCTTAGATTTGTTCAAATCAATTTGTCAGTGCTCTCTGGTGGACAAACTATGTAATGGTAATGGTTTATAAATGACCTTAAACCCAGTTTGGCATTTATGTAGTGAAATTTCTATCAGCCGGCACATACACATACACTGATACAGACATAGCAGCAATAAGCTAACATCTTTCTGGGTGACTGATCTAATAACTACCTTGAAATTAAGATTGTCTTTGAACAAAACAAACTGTTAAATAAGCAAAAGAAAAAGTAAAAAAATGCACCATATGAGCGTGATATAAACTAAAATAATAATGGTGTTAGACCTTGATTATGTGCAGGACCCAATTGTTAATGTACTTAAGGGATGCAAATTCCCAAACAAATTTGCAAGTAATCAGATTAGTAAAAAGCAACTGACACACAGCGAACCTGAAAGTCTGTTGGTAATCCAGCCTTGCTAGTCATGTCCTCGAGGATTGTACTGTTTTTCACATGGGCACATGTTCACATGAATCTCACAGTTATGATCTGTTTACACACACACACTCACGCACGCACGCACACACAGGCAGCCAGTCATATGCTAAAACCCAACTAAGGAGAAAAAAGTTCACAGGTACTTAAATATTTAGGGTTAAGAGAAATAATAAAAATGGTATTAGTGTTGAAGGTTAAATATAACCACAGCTGGAGGAATAAGTCCGAGAACTAAAATATGCATGCAGCCAGGCCATCTCTCCTCTTGTTGAAAGGTAAAAGGTGATGACTTGGGGGGGTGTCTGTTCTGGCAAAGTTTGAGATGCAAAATGGACACGTTTGCCAGAACAGAAAGAAATCGTTCACTAGACTCAGGCATAAAGTGTGTAGAGGGGAGAGGGAAAAGACAAATACACATGCGCTCTCACACACACACACACACACACACACACACACACACACACACACGTCCTCCACATCCATTCATATGTCCAAAGAACAGCTCAGTAGAGTCTATCACTCTATTTTCACATTATCACATGTCTTTGGGACATTGCAACATAAAAGCAGAGTTTGGGCCGCACTCCAGGGTCCATCGCTTAACTCTCTTTCTCGCTCAACACTCACACAAACATGCACGCAACAAATGCACCCAGCAAATCCAGCTTTGGTCGGTGCGTGTGCTACCTTTGGCTGTGGGTGTCAGGGGTGAAAGGTCAGACACAACCTCACCTCAGAGAGCCTCCACAGGTACACACCAACCGTCCCAGAATCCCCTCCCTCTCCCTCACCCCTTAGCCCAACAACCCCACCTGTGCCTTCGCAGGTTTCACCCCACCCCTCCATCCCATAGCAATGCCCACACATCTCCATAGCAACTCACAGCTCCCCGAGCAAGGGGTCTCACTATCTTGTAAAAGGAGGTAAGTGTAATTAGTGGTGTGTGTGTGTGTGTATATATATGTGTGTGTGTGTGTGTGTGTGTGGAGGCGTGTGTACCCTGCGTGAATGTGTGTATTTGTGTGTGCGCGTGCGTGCGTGTATGTGTTAAGAGGTATCAGTGGTTCAGTGGCGTCTCTCTTTAATCTTCATCACTCCTCTCTCTCCGCCCCTCGCCCTCCATCACCCCTCTTCTTCTTCTTCCTCATCCTTCCCATCTTCCTCCTCCTCCTCCTCCTCCTCCTCCTCTTCCTCTTCCCTCACTCTCTATTTTTGGACTTGGAAGATGAACAGGCGCAGGTTGATGTTTTTGGCGGCCAGCAGTTTGTTGCACTCCACTGAATCGGAGATGGGCAGAGGGACGTAGTCGGTCTCGTTTGCGTCGTTGCTGAAAGAGTGGTGGTGGATGACCGGCTTGATCCGCACATCGTCATACGGCCCCTTCAGCAGCAGGAAGGAGCACTCCAGGGCGGAGTTCACCTGCACACACAGAACCACATCCAGGTGTTGCTGTGTCAGCCACAACATCTGCTGACTAGTATCGGTGCTGATCAGTGGATCGGATCAGTGCATCTCTACTGCTGACAAGAGCCACAGCGATACAAATATCAATGTTTGATAGTTTAAAAATATGATAATGACCAATAATCTATCAAACATTTTGGATTTTCTCCTGTCAATTTGGTTATGGGTCAACAAACTGTGTAAAGTCAACACTGTTTCTGAATGACCTTGAACATAAAGTATCTTTGGTATTTCTGTACTGACTTTTCTTGTTAGTTATCAGCTGACTAGTGCGGCGATATTGAAATATCTGAGATAAGCTTCATGTGGTCCACAATGTTGGTATTTGTCACGCTTCACTGCCAAACTACATTTTCTTTTCAACCAAAATCCTCACCACAACAATGTAATAACTGATGTGATCTCAGAACATACTGCTTTTTGGTGGTTTATAATTGTTAAGACAAATTACCTTTTCATTTTACTATTGGTATTGTTTCTGTCTACTCTGAACATACAACATCTATTGCATGTCTGTCCATCCTGGAAGAGGGACTCATCCTCCTCTTTTTTTGTCATTAAAGTTTTATTTGGGTGAGTTTTCCTTATTTGAATGGAGGGTCTAAGGATAGAGGGTGTTGTATCCTGTACACATTATAAATCCCTCTGAGGCAGATTTGTGCATGAGCTTAAACCCAGCTGAAGGATGTCCAGCTGACCCTGATGCTTTAGGATGCAGCCACACTGATCCGTCTCTCAACGGACAGAAATGTATAGTGCTGTTGCTGTCCATCTTGGTTTGCTTTAGCATCTTTTTGACACAATTCATAGACAACCTATTGAGAAATAAGCAACTTGAATGACAGCAAAAAAATAGCTTCTCAACTCTGTTAGCTAAGCGGCGACAATCTCTCCGTAACTATCAGGTAACATTTAGCCTCCCCTAACTTTTCTGTTAGAACCAGATCTGGTGAAGAGTGACGCATCATCAGCCCTCTAAACAAGCACTCACTGAAAAATTTTAAAAATAAACACGGACAGACAGAGCATTGCGTGTACCTTGCTTTTGAGGATGAGCTGGAAGGAGAGGGTGCGCTTGCAGGACAGGTTGGGGTTGCGCTCAGAGTCGTTAACACGGGCCTTCAGCACCCACGTCTGGTTGAGAACAGTGAAGCGCGGTGTTTCATAGTACAGACGAGTGATGAAGTCATCAGTGCGGTACGGCCTGAACTGCACCTCTGGATGGACACATAAGTGGAAGTTTGAAATAGGAAGAAAGGCCATAAGTGGGAAGGAAAGAGTGGTAACAGGTAAAGAAGCAAAGGGAATACAACATTTGAAGTTAAACCTGTTTTTCTAGTATGTTGCACTCCACTGAATCGGAGGGGATATGCTACATTAAGATTTATAGACAGATATATCACTATATCACCGCACTCTATTAGTCTCTCTGATTTGTACCTGTAAACCCGATCTTTTCGTAGCAGAGCAGGCTGAAGATGCTGTTATAGAGTTGCATGTCTCTGCGGTGGTTCTGGTCCATCTCTCCCAGTATTCCCATCAGCTCTGTACCAGTCTTAGTGGGATGGGAGCACTCGCTCTCATGTGCTGGCAGCTCGTGGAACGGACCTTGCCAAGGGCAGCCAATCCTCTTGTACTTACACTGTGTCACCCTGGCAACATAACGACGAGTGTGAGTTAAAAGACAAACTCGAGGAAAGAAGACAGGCTTTATATGAACTAGATCCCTTACAGAGGTGCTTTGTGATGAATACATGTTACTTTTCTTGCAGTGAGCGGAAGGTACTAATAATATCAAAAGGTACTAATTAACCTAGGTTGTGAACCGGGGCTAATTAATACTGTACTAATGATACGTGTGTGCTGAGAGCCAACCTCAAGAAAAAAAAGACAAGGATTTATATCAATTACATCCTGGACTGAGGTGATTTTCAAAGAATACCTGTTACTTTCTTACAAAGTAAAAGTAAAAGTGAGGTATTTATAATGTGAAAGGTACTAGTTAGTGTCTGTAGTGAACCACGGATAATTAAAACCACACTGACGTAATTCACCTTATAATAACTGCAAAGTTTTGTCTTATACATATTACCAAGTAGCTGGTAGGGATTCAGCATTTTGCTTAAAGGAATTTCAACCAGATTCACTACTTTAACAGAGTACTGTAAAATACCTGTTATCACTAAGTGTAATTGCTGCATATTAAACACTGAGTTTCATATTCAAATGTAGGTATATTGTCCTAAAATAATAATTGCTGAGAATAACAACGTCGTCTTTATGTAAGAAGCAGTCAGATCCTCACAGGAGACATTTTTCTGTCTGACCTGACCAGAAACACCTGGTGACTGCCATGGCTGTTGTCATGGTAACACTAGCACGGACAACTCTGTCCTAAGCAGGGTCACCTGTTGCTATAGCAACAACCCCCATAGGATTTCATGCATGCAAATTCAGCCGGCCTGAGCGTCACACACAACAAACACACAGTCTGTAATCACATCAGCTGGTTTTCTCCTCAGCAGGTCACATGCTCCTCCATCTTCCCCAAATTAACCCCGGAGTGATGCTGTGCCGAGTTACCACACACACATGCACACGCCCACCCATGTATATATAATCATACTGGTGATTTAGTCGTTGTGTGTGTTAGGTACTGTATGTGCACGGCTTTCACATTTTCACTCCTTTGCAGTCTGAAAGAGCCCGAACTCGCTTGATGAAAGTGTTTGTAGCTGTTTAATTTGTGGGGAAACTGATTGGAGCTAATTTCGAGATGCTTTTCACACTTACGGTTAAGTGTCTACCAAATATGATAGATTTCTTATCTAGGAAAAAAGTGTTTTTGTGTGAGTGTGAATGTGTGTGTGTGTGTGTGTGTGTGTGTGTGTGTGTGTGTGTGTGTGGTTGGGGGTGTATACCTGTCTTGGCACTCCTCTTTCTGGTGTCTCTCTAAGCTGGAGCGGGGGAACTGTTTTAGACAGAAGGTACATTCTGTCGGCAGCTCACTGACAGCCTTCTCCACGGCAAGGTTCCTGCAGCACAGGTTCTTGCTGATCTCACACCTACACAAACACACGTGTATATATATATATATATATATATATATATGTAACATTTGTGTATGTACAGAATGTTCATACACAGTTTGTGAACAATGCACAACCATGAATAGCTGTCTGGGTAATAGAAAAGTAGCCTTTGTCAACAGTGGGTGGTAATTTCAACACATCCTGTTGGACTAGACATGCAAAAACAAATCAAAAGACAAAAAAACAAGTCAAGTCAGTCAATGTTGTGAATTCCTATTGCATTAGATTAATAATGACATGCAAGTGTGTGTAAATGATGATATCTTTATTAAATTAAAGGGCCAGAGTGGCTTTTTGTGCTTTTCCTGCTGTTTGAAATCATTCTCATCTTGCTTAGGCCAATCAGACTTGTGTTTTTTGATGTTCTAATTGCTATTAGCATCACACACTCCATGACTCAGAACTTGCAGAAGAAAGCAATCAACATTTAGAGGGGAAAGTATTTTGGATCAGTTATTTAATTTGACAAAATGAAATCACTGATCTAAATGATTTGGCTAATTATCTATGGACATTATAACTGTTTTGACAAATCAGTCAGGGAACACTCACAAATGTGTATATAACCAAAATATCACATTTAAATGTGTCAATATCCACACACAATGACGTTCAGATCTACCATGTGACTACAATCATTAACTAACGTAACTAACTTGTTCTGATTTGGACTGTTTGTATTTCTATGTGCACTGTGCTCATGTCTACGGGGAGCTTGGTATACCTGCAGTTGGGACACGTGGCCTGTTCCTCCTTGAGACGAGAATCAGCCAGGAGGTGGATAAAACAGCCTGCACACATCAGGTGTCCATTGGTACACTGTGGTGGGAAAAAAAAGTTGAGGTGACAATCAAACCAAGTGTAAGAGTAAAGTGGAAAAAATAATTATTGTGGACGCTAAGTGAGAAAATGGTTATTAAATATTTGAGTTCAATCTGGAAAGAGCTACGTTGGAAAATTGGAATTAGATACTTAAACTTTCTCTTGTCGGATCTTATGACAAAAATGTGAACGTAATTTGTAACAGGGGTTGTAGTTTACTTACAGACTAGTAATTGGGACTGCTTAAAAACAGATATTTTGGGGAAATATTTTAGAAGAAACGGACTATTTTAGGGACTATTACTGGACATAATTCGGGGTAAATGTCTTTAGACATTTTTGGCTAGGCATACTTCCTTAGAGTCCTTTTTAATTTCAGTTAAATTATAAAAATGGATTGGCTAAAGCCGCCCAACAACAACAGAGTGCGGGTAAAAAAGACTGTCTGCGCCATTGGAAATATTACGGCAAGATTACAATTTAGGAAGTGCTTTTATAGAGGAGAGAGATCTGGTACTTTTCTATGTGAACAATGGCTCTAGTTCCGTGGGATATATGGATTAACAGGCCTAATGTTATTTACTGGTTGTGCTTCTCTTAGTTAGTGTGTTTTTATATATGTATCTATGTTATGGGCAGAATATTGTGTATGGAAATAATGTCAACTTGTGTTTACAAAGTATTGTTAATAAATCTCAAACAGCTGTTTAAAACATGTGTGCTGCATGTGCAGAAGGGCATGTAAATGTTTAAGACTAACTGAACAATGATTAATTACAAATGTGTTCACTTGACATTGAAGAGAGCAGTTTGAGGTTGTTATGGAGAATGTTGGGGTGGGTTGAAGGGAAGGACAAAAGATGATTAAATTTAGGTTTGGTTGTTTGTTTGAGTTCGTGTGTGGGGTTTGGGGACGTGGCTTTTGCTGAGGGTTATTTGAGGACAGTTTAAACTTGAGCTGGCACAGCTGGCCACTTGGCCTGGGTGTGTCTGCTCTCTCAGCCTCAATGCTCAGCTTGCAGCATGTAGACACTTGGGGCCTGTGTTGGATCTAGTATCACTAAAAATAAATGGAGATGGACAACATATTCAACAGGTTGACACTGGGGATCTGCGGTTGGGACACATGGGGAGTTTCTAGTAAGAGGTCCAGCTGATTTGCTGTTGTTTGACGGCAGGTTTAGGGTTATGAGGGGAAGGTTTGTGATTGACACCACGTTTACCTGGTATACAGACGCCTTGGGCAAGTCTAGGCACACGGTGCAGCACAGCACTGAGTACAGTCTCTCCTCCAGCTTTCCTGACTCTCCCTCGGGAATTCTCACCCTCTTCTTGGGTGGCTCGTCTGGGTCAGGCTCGGGCCCTTCTCGTCGTATCCCGACCTCCTCCTGCATGGCTGCGACCCCGGCGACAGCCTCCACCGCTGCCCCCACGGCTCCGACCCCCAGGCCGGCCGAGGAGGAGCCAGGGGCGGCCGCAACGCCCACGTCTCTCTCTTCCAGTGAAGACATGGCGATGACTGTCTAGAAATTTCTAAGACGTACCTGCCGCGACCAGACTGAGCCCGAAATATTAGCAGGTTAGCTCAGGGCTAGCTTACAACCTGTCAAGCTAACGGTCAGCTGACAGTTAGCTAACGTTAGCTAGGCTAACGCTACGGCAGCAGGCTGTCAGAAAGGAATGCAGGCTAACTTATTATTATTAATGCTAACCTCCGCTTACGAACTTGGAATTTAACAAGCCAATGATTGTGTAATAACGTGATCATGTGCAAAATGTAATTATGACTTCATTAAACGTTGACTAGTTTTGTTGACTTACAGTGATGCTAGCAGACTATGCGGCTAGCTACGTTGACAAAAACACAGCAGTCCTCTCCCTTTGCCCAGGCAGAACAAAAACAACTCAGGCGTCTCTCAGCTGTTGTACTCTCGACGCCGTTATTCGCAATGACATCAGATTACAACGATGTGCACCAGTGGCCCAGCTCGACTGCTCGTCTAACGTCCCTGCTCCGGTACCGGCCGACTGTCCACGGGACCCACGGGACCTGTCGGTGATTAAAGCCGCGGGTAGAGACAGTTCTGCTGAGACTCGTCTCTCTGGCTACACAGCCATCTTTGTTTGTTTCCTGTCCGTCTCCCCGACTTCACCCTGCACAGCCTATACGACTCCGGGTCAAATTCGTAGCAGGTTCTCGATCGTGGCTAATTATAGAAGTTGCGTATTTAAAAGTAAATATTTTGTGTACCTGTAACGGCCTCCATGTGCCAGCAACTACTTCAGTACAGCCGTGAATTGGCTGACAGCGGAATGTTTTATTGTGGCAGATGACTTGGGGTATTTAAAGAGTTTTTAAAGGCGCATGCGTAGTGAGCACCTGCGGGTCAGTGTATGGCAGTACATGAAAGGTGACCAAAACCTGATATGCGACAAATTTAGGCCACCCCAACAGAGGACGCATCCTTTATACATTTGTAATGTTTATGAACCACATGCTCATATTACAACACATTAATAACACTGACACTAATCTGTGACATCAGAAACTTTCAACAAAACTTTATAGCCTGACAAAAAACGCCCTGTTTCTGCTGTCATGTTTATTGCCCTGTGGCAGCAATCTATCAAAGTGGTTCAACTGGTTGTAAGGGACCCGGTGTGTTAAGTATGCATAAATAATTCAGCCAGTAAAACAGGGTGATCGAAGAAAGCCTAAGGTGCCCTTGGCCACTGATACTAGGTCAGATGCATTTATAAGCTTATTCATCCCTTCAGTGGCCCACATGTGTGGCTTAGCAGCCTCAAGGGCTGGGAGGGCTGCATGTGTGTACAGGATGGGGGGCTGTGTGTGCCTACTTGGGGTAGGAGGGGCAGGATGTCAGAGTGTCAGCTGTCTGCAGTTGGGAGGGACAGGACTAACCACTCCCATTGGACAGACAGACATGCCTTATTTGGGCTGTGTGGAATGGCAAGGGAGCCATACCACCCTCAGCTATGCACACACCCTTTAGACAGTAGCTGTATGTGGTCACAGACTGTGTCCTGAATGCTGGGCAATTACCATAATTAGCCACTGGATCTTAACACACATTCATTTGTCTAAATATTGTCACAGATTGCTAAATCACTGGCTGTTTGTCATCACACGGTTACATTGTACTACTGTCTACTTACTAGTAATTCAAGTCAGCGGTAGTTTGTTGCCAACTCAACCCAGTACAAAACACATAAACACATTGCCAGAAAGATGGCGTTCAGGAATTTAGTAAATATGGCAAACTTTTACTAGGACTAAAATGAAAAGTTCTTGGTACAGATATGTTTAGTTTATAAACGTATAGTAAACAAATGCTGCTAGATAAATTATCCTAGCACATAGACTTCTAGGAATGGACTTCTAGGGGTATAAAAGGAGGATGGGTCAGTGTCACAAGCAAACAAGCAATCAAAAATAGCTACCACTAGGAATGGCAGACCTGATAACATAGCATATCCTCAAGGTTAAACATGGTTTTCAGAAAACAAATATAGGAGCAACCAAAAACAAAAACACTTCAGAAATGTACTAAAAAGTCTTTTCATGAATACGCCACAACATTAGGAACAATGACAAACTGCAAATATGTTTAAATCCAAACTGAGTCCTAGTTGATCAACTCTATTCCAGTCATTTCAACACAATGTTCACAGTGCTTCACAACTTCCCATCCCCATCCTTCTCTTGTAATCCCAGATGGACACATACCCCAGTCATTACACCGCATCTCCTGATCAGTTTATGACTGCAGGAAACATGGATTACACACATTTGTGAGATTTATCAAGATCAAGATTCCCATCAATCAGACCCTATTCAATCCCAAGAGAGAAAATCACATGATCTGCAGGTCATTCAAAGATTCAGCTGCAGAGAAATCAGTGGGATTGTCCGGAACAATGAAAATGATGACCCTGATCTAATCACATGGCTAAACAGGAGATTGACAGTGAGGTCAAGACTGTGTGGGTGGGTGGGTGATGGAGGTGTGAACGTTCGGCTCTTCATAGTTTTCGTCTGGGTGGTTTTGGGCGGTGGCTGTGGTAGGGTGGTGCAGAGGCGAAGTGGAGTTCGGCTGATGGAGAGAGTGGGATGGAGAAGCTGCTGCTGGGTTAGAGGATGGGTGGTGTTGCACCTGATTGGTTGAAGGTGATGAATATGGAGGTGACTGCTGTTGGCTGTTTTGTTGTGATTGTGTCTGGGATGGAAGCTCAGTTTGGGCTGCGGGGGCACCAAGCTGATTGAGTTCAACACTCAGGCTGGCTGGGCTGCTAGGATCACAGTCTGTGTTTGACAGCTTGGGACCTGGGTCCTGTATTTCTTGCCTGCTGGGCTCCCTGCTGGGTGAGCCAGAGTCTGTAGAGGTGCAATCTGGTCTCTGTTGACCAGGTGTGGTCTCTGAAGGTGTGTGCACTTTGACTTGTGGAGATATGGTGTGAACTGTACTTGTCTCTTTTGATTGCAGCTGTGGTGGTTTGTCATCCTGTCCACTTCCGTTGTTCATCTCAGTTTGTCTCCCATCATGTCTGCCAAGCTCTTTATGTGTGATTTCTCCCTCGCTGCTTGTGTAGCCTGGTGTTTTGTCTGTCATTGTTTCTGCTGCATTGGTCTGAGCTAGTCTCTGGACTCTGTCTGGTTCTGCTCCAGTATCAGCTGTGTTCCTCTGTGTTTTGTCTGTGAGTGCCCTCTGCCTGCAAATTGAAGCCATAGCCTTCACCCAGGGATGCAGAAAGGTCTGCTCTGCTGTCAGCCTCATTGTGGGATCTGGCTGCAGCAGAGCTCTGACAAGGCCTCTGGCTTCTGCGCACAAACACACACACACACACACAACAGAATAAGAAACAGATTGTTTATTTGTGGCAGCGCACTTTATTTTTCTGTACTTCTCACCTTCTGAGATCAGATCCCAGTAGGGGGACAGGAAGTGGACTTGTCCCTGTTTTATTAGCTGGAACAGCTCTTCCTGGTCCCGATCCCGACTGCGAAATGGGGGGAATCCACACAGCAGGATATAGAGAATAACACCCAGAGCCCATACATCCACTGCAACACCATAACCTGTTGGGTCAAACCACAAATATTTAAGAAACAATTAAATATTACTCAAATTCAAATTGATAAAAAGAAGGCGAAAGGAAGAGTTTTAAAATAAGAAACACTTGTATTTAGTGATGCAAATACAGATTTTAAAGTAAAAAGAAATGTGATTTATACTGATGCAAACAGTACTGACCTGTCTCACAGAGAATCTCTGGGGCTACATATGTGGGTGTGCCACATATGGTGAAGACTGGTTCAGTCACAACCATTGCAAGACCAAAGTCTCCCAGCTTCAGCCTACAGATGCCAGCAGCCACACGCTCTATCTGAGAGAGAAAAACAACATACAGACAGAAACAGAGTCAGGCACAGAGGCAGAGATGAGACTATATTTTTAAAATTCAAATGTCTCCAAGGGCACCCACATGCTTGCCATAGAAACTTGAGTTACTCATACTATCCTGCATTTTTGGCTTTGCATAATATTAATCTCAGTTTATATCAAGAGGTATTAATTGTGACTCCAGATAAATATCATGAATTCTACTGGTGTGACAACATCACAATGTGGCACAGAGTGACATGTAAGGCCAGACAAAGAATTAGAAAAGGGTCTAGACAGAAGATAAATCAGCGTTGTCTGAATACATTCTACTGTTGTCACCTTGAATTACATTACTAATAAAAGAACAATAAAGAATAAAGAGTGTATTGTGATTTTAGGAGAGATTAGCTGTTTAAATAGAAAAAATATGGATAATCTTAGTCCATTTTGGATATATGATATCATTAGATAAATTGGTAATGAATCATTTTGCTTTCTAATCATTAAAGCCGCTATGTATATAATAGAAAAATAATATATCTTTGGCACCCTCTAGTGGCAATATCAAAAGTGATTTTTACAAACAAAACGTATGCCATCGGAATAATACAGATGTAATAATCACATACAAATTCATGTGTAATTCTCAAATCATACTGACACTCACCAGTAGGTTTTCTGGTTTGAGGTCTCGGTGGACGATGCTTTTGCAGTGGATGTAATTCAGTGCTTCACTCACATCTGCAACCATCTGTCCTGCCTCTGCCTCTGAAAACTTTCCCCTCTCACTGATGGCCTCAAACAGATCCCCCCCACTCACCAGCTCCATCACCAGGTAGGAGTGAGTGCGTGTGTGGTGGTGCGCAAACAGCCGCACTATGCGAGGGTGACAGAGGCTACCCAGAAGGCTCAGCTCGTTCTGCATCATGTGCTCTCGACCAATCAGCTTGGAGCGTTCCACAATCTTCACAGCAAGCGTTTGTCCGTTGTCACGACGGCAGCACTCTCGCACTACCGCAAAGTTGCCATCTCCAACCACACGTCCAATTTCATAGCAACGCTCAACATCTGCCAGGGTGACATCGCTGCCGTCTAAGGGAAGGTCAAAGGTTGTCCTCTTCTGTATGTCTTTCTGTGCTGGACCCACATCTGGAAGTGGATTTGAAAGTTGTAATTGGGCAACACACTTCTCCTCATCTCTGCTGATTGGCTGAGGAGGTGGAGGGCTGATGTGAACATACAATTTTCTCACTTCCTGTTCTGTGTAAGAACTTCCTTTTTGCTTCCTCGACACAGGAGGAAGTGGGACCCTTCCTGACAGTGGATTGAGCCGTTCTAGACCCTGAGGTTTAACTCTCCTTGCTAAGCAGTTTTCACACAGTGTAGGAGAGGGTACGTCTACTTCTCTAAGACCTTCCTCATGTTTAAATGGACCAATGACAGAAAGCTGTCTCTCTCTGACCCCGCCCCTCACATGCAGTCTCTGCAGGTGGTTGGGGAGGTGAGCAGGTTTTCTGCATGAATTCTTTTTATGACACTTCTGAACATCTGAGTTATAATTTTCAGGCTGGTGTGTGTCTCTGTGGTGAGGCAACTGTATAAGTGTGTGTGTATTAGTATGATTTTTGACATGTGCATTTGTGTCCTGGTGTGTCTCTTGGCTAGCGTGTGTCTCGCCACTGTCTGTCCCCTCACTGTATCCACTGTCGGCTTTAGCTGCTTTATCTGGCGCCGGGCAGAGTCTCTTCTCCCAGGCCCGCAGTGCATCAGCCCGGTAGTGGGAATGTTCTGGAAACAGCTCCTCCAGAGCCTCCTGCACACTGCTCAGCTCTGGACGAGCCTTCCCCAGCGCCAGGAAGGCCACCTCACCTCGGAAGAAATCACAAACGCCTTTCACCTATGAAAAGAAAGAGAAAGTATGACAATTTCAAGACCAGATGTGGACCACAAGACAATTTCATAAAGCCCCTTAGAATTAACTGTTACATCCAGCCCACTTTTTGATTTTTACCATTTTGATTTTTTCCCCAATCTTTTATTTTATTGTAGTTATAATTATTTATTGCAAAATGTCTCTTTCTATGTATTCTAAAAGAAAAGTTGACCTGCAGCACACAAAGTTTCAAGAAAGGTCAACAATTGATTATTTTTATTACAGTTTAATGTGATAGAGGAATACAATCTCAAGCAGCATCACTCTTCTAAACATGCAGGGCAGTATGATAGCAGAAAGAGGAGAGGAAGAGTTGAGTTGCTCAGCCTCAGAGTGTATATAGTTGAAATGTATTGTTTATGTATTTATTATTAACGCTGGAGTTTTTGTCCCAGCAAAGTGTTGAAGTGGCGACCCTAGGAGAGAGCAAGTTAGCCAGTGGCCCCCAGGTAATTTGATTTTGAGAACCGTTATTTAAAAGCTTTGTAGCATCATTAGAGCTTAGCAGAATCATTGCATGAAAGTTGAGATTGTGACATTTCTAAATCCTCAATGGGTCCTAAAGTTGATTACATATGTCCATATGTCCTTTAAGTTGATTTGCCCCACTCAATAGATGGGTGTCAACTGAAGATCAGTGCATTAGGTGTGTTAAACCCAACACTGGATTACCACTGAACATTTGAATGGGAGCACACTAAAGTATAACATCTTCTGACACGAAAAGGGCTTTAAGGTGTGCCCCGCCATATTGCATAATCTTGAGGCCCTGTTATGAAGAGGTTCCCTGTCAAAATCTAGTTTCAAGATCTTGAATATTTCGGTCCTAGTACCCCAAATGTGGGGCGGATGTGGGAGGGTTGTAGGAGTAGTTACTAGAGGGCCATCAGTGCTTTTTTGCCTCAGGGCTCCCTAGCAGGTTATTGTGGCCGTGGCTGAGCTGATCACCTCTCGTGCGTGGGTCGTGTAAAGGCGTGTGACTCTGGCTCTGTGCCAGCGAGGAAACCCCAACGCCTCAGAGATATCCAATAGCAGTTGTTCGAAGGACACCACACCCCTACGGTTCAGCAGCACTGTTACCTTGAAAACAGAGAGACAGCAATGACAGTTAAGTTACTAATGTTGTACTGATCTGTTATAAGCTAATAATGAGAAGAACATTTGGGTTGCCAGATTGTGAAAAGTCCCTTTGCCTGGTTTAGGGTCCTTTGTCTTTTAAACTCTTTTGTTCATCAGGAAAACCCCACTAACGGACTGCCAAACTGCAAAGTACCTGCACCAAAATCCATTTATTAACTGCTTATTAACATTTATAACTGCAGGATTGATGTCTTATTAGAAAGTGAAAAACCCATGAGGACATATCAGTATGTTATAAACATTTATAACTGCCTTATTACCAAATAGAAAGAATAAACACCACCTCTCAACCCAAATGTTGTTCTTATTAACACCTCATAACTACTCTATGCTGTATTAGTAAAAGGTGTATTAACCATTGATAAAGCTATCTGTTACAACTTATAAACCCTTCATGAATGATGCCTTATTTTAAAGTGCTACCAAAAATGGTAAATATTGAGTTCACCTTGCGTAGTGTATTTTGACCACAGGGGTGGACAATGGTGACCAGATGGGGCCTCTCAGCACTCTCCTCTGCATGGCGGGTGTGGAAGAGAGGGAGGTGAGGAGGAGGAGGAGGAGGAGGGAAGTAGGACCTGCGGACGTGTCCCATAGGATGGGGGTGAATGGGCCATGGCTGGGGTTCCCCAGCAGCACGCTTCAACAAGGGGACTGGTGGAGCTGAAGCAGGGGGGGAGGAGGACATGGGTGAAAGAACAAAGACAGAAAGTAAGAGTTGGATTATTGAAAGTGTACTTAATAGCACTGACGTCATCACACCATTGTGTCTTCTAGACTTGTATACAAAGAAAAACTCATAAGTAACACAACACCAGTTCCTCATCCTGTGTGTGTGTGTGAAAACAAATCCGGCTGATCAGATTTGAGTGTTTTCCATCACAGGGAGTGCAACGGCCATTTGAGATTCTTCAAGCACCTTGCCCCACCGGCTGAATTATTTAGGCTTCCTTAAGTCATGCAAACCCACACACACATACACACACACAACTTAACAAAAGCTTGCTTGACCTGGTTAAGGCTCAGCTGAATCTGCATGATTAATGAAGCATTAGAGACACACAGCATCTTTGACGTTTCACTTTCTGGCACTGAGGGAGACAGAGAGATGCTATCTGTCCCGTCAGTGGGGGTTTGTTTTTTGTTTTCTTTCCAGATGTAGAACAACAGACAGAAACACAAGACCCTATACCTCCAACATGACCAGGCCCCCCTATTAACAAGACACCACTGGCCCCACTGGAGAGTGAGCAATGGCACACACAGTCACACACAGTCACACACACACACACACACACACGTAACAATAAAAGCTTTTCACAGTGGACACAGAAAAACTCCATGTCCTCTAGCTTAAACACCTCAGCTGTGGCCGGTCAAGAAAGACTGAATCAGCTGCTGAAGCTTTTCGTGGGGGTCCTGGGACTTTTGAGGGTCTTAGTGTGTGTGTGTGTGTGTGTGTGTGTGTGTGTGTGTGTGTGTGTGTGGTGGGGTAGGGGATAGATAATGATTTCAGGACCTTTCCTACAGTAATAACGCCTCAGATAGATCATAATATTTTACATTTTTCACAGCTCAGATGGGGTCACACAATCTTTAAAATATTAAAAAAGTTAGGGTATGTGGTCTAGTTAATGCATATAGGCCTACATAGACAATTAGCCATTCCAGTTTAAAGACATATTATTATTTTAACTGTAAGTAAAATCCATTCATTCGGACCATACACTCACCTGCAATTCTCCATTTAGCTTTAGCTTTCTCGCATCCGTACCGGGCTCTCTGCGAGGGCGTCATGACTTTCCGAAACAACACACGAGCTAAAACAACTCGGCGACATTTATTTTTTTATTCACGTTTATTTCCCCATAAGTTGCTGCTGTCATGTCCTCGGCTGTTAACTTCCAGAAAACGTAACGGGATGCGCTGAGAGCTTACCGGACCTGGTGTAGCTGCGGTGGTTGCCATGGATACATGTCAAGTTTGACGGCTAGAGAGAGAGAAATACCGGAAGCTGAGCGAGATTTCCATCAAATTAAAATATTTTGGCTAACTGAATATTGTGCTGTGGGTGGGCTTTTTACAAAGCACTACACTTTTTAAATAAACATGTGGTTGTCATCTACTTTAGAACCTCATTAAAGCGGCCATTTTCTCTTTTCAGTGTAACCTATTTTAGGCTAGGCTGGCGAAGCTCGTCAAAGAGGTTTTATTTTGAAGGTTGTGACCGGAAATGTTCTGTTTCAGTTTAGAAACTGATGACAACCTTTCTCGTGAGTGAGAAGAAATTTGTGATTCATTGTTTTCAGTTGTTAATTATTGCATTAAGGTTGCTGCTGTAGCCTATCATTATAGCCTAATTAAATGTAACATTTTTATTATTCCAATGCAAAATAAGGCACTGGTCCCCAACCTGGGGGTCTGGACCCCCACAAGGGGTTGTGAGATACATTTGAGGGGCCTTGAGATGATCAACAGCAGAGTACATATTTCTGCTAAAAAGACTTTCCTTTAATCTTTGCTTTATTCTCGTAAATTACTGGATAATTTTACTTCCTCAAGACTTACTTTATTATAATAAATCTAGGGGAAAAAATCAGTCTTTTGTTGACCTGGATATAACTGGTAAACATGCAACCACTGACGAGGGGTCACAAGTAGACACTGATTAATTTTAAGGGGTTACAAGCTAAAAGGTTGGTAACCACTGGCCTAGGGGTTGAAAGCCTACACTGACCATGTAATTGCATGTCATCGCCCAGCTCTCTTTCCCCTCATTTCTTGTTAGCTCTCTACTGTCACTATCTAATAAAGGTAAAAATGACTTAAAAAAGAATAAGCCTTACAAAGCCACACCGTAGCATATTATTTGTGTGTATTTGTAGAGAGTAAACTCCTCAGATTGTTAAAACCTTCAAATTCAAACAATAAGTGTAGCTACTGCTCTGTTAAAGTCTGTTTCTGTGTCAGCTGGAGAGTTGGAGAGAATAAAAAAATGCATCAATTCTCACACAAAACCTTTTGTATCACAATGACTGGAAGAAAGTTATGGTGTAAAATCGCACTGACAGATGGGGGAGAGGGCCTGCCAGTCTCAGGGGCAGTTACCATAGTTTCACTGATGGAATCCAATACTCTGCCTCACACACACACACACACACACACACACAGTGTCCAGTTGATCTTTGGCTCTGTCTCCAAGGATACCATTACTATTGGATCAGGAAGCAACAACTTATCCTGGACTCACCACTGGGACCCAACAGTGTGTTTTTGGACTCAAACAGAGGACATTGTGTTTACATAGTCGGGACCTTAAACCCCTAGGCCACCAGGGCACCCCATCATCTTTTCAAGATTGTGGTGAAAACAAGTTGGACTCCTGGTGGATTTATATTGATTATTATTTCTTTTTTATTAAATGTGGTGTAATTTTGTGATTTTACAGCACTAAGGTTTCTCACTATGGTCATAATAGCACTGATTCTGTTTTGGCGTTGAAAACTGGGCGATATAATATTTCAGTTCAAATTTTTTCGTAGTGGTGGTAATTGTAATGTTGCAGTATCTTGCCCACAATTGCCAAATCAATAAGGGGCCTGTTACTACTAGATGGCCAAAATACAAATGGTGCACTACCAGTATCTGGCCAGCAGAGGAGGCAAGTGTACCTACTGTATGTCCCAGCAGAGAGACAGGAGATGCACCTATGCATGGTGATCCAGGAAAGGGCCAAGTGGTTTCCTGGAAGAACGACCCAGCTGGATAAACATGGGTCAGTTTATCTTGTTATTACATCATAGTAGGTTAATTTTTTGAGATTAAGTTGTAAAATCCCTTAGTGGCATGCAGTGGTGTGATATGGGTTTGAATCTGACAACTTTCTGTATAAAGAGGGAAATCTGACTCAATGTGATGTCCTTGAATAACTCCAGCTGTCTGTTTTTTCCTCTTTTTCAACATGTTGCTGGCTCACCAGAGGATTTACAGAACAAATTAAGGAATGCAATATTCTTCCCATCTGCAGAGGTAAACACAAACACACACACATAAACACTACTCTGCAGTGTGTGCGCCAACAACTGCTACCACAACAAATGGTACCACTTTCTAATAAGGCACCCTTTATATAGGGCTCACTAAGTTGGTTCATAAATAATTTCCTCGTGTTTTATAAATCAGTTATAAGCCATTTAGAAAAACAACTTTTGGGTTGCCAGGTTGGGGAAAAGAAATACCCCTCATTGGTGTTTATCCTCCTCAAGCATTATGCTTTCTCTGTCAACAAGCTCTTTAATTCATCAGGAAGCCCCTCTTCAGAAGAACAGAACAGAACTACTGGGCAACTTGACATTAATGGACTTGATTGGATTGTTGTAAAAACCCTTTATTAAGGACTTATTAACATTTAAAACTGCAGTTTTAATTGGTTATTAGCCCATTAACCATTATTAAAGCCATTAGCTGCAGCATATACTGTCTACCATTCATTCTGTAATCTGAGTCATGCAGTCATGTTCAAGCTTTCACTCATGTGATTACATTTTGATCTTGTTATTCAAGCTCCATTTGGACAAGGGAGTGAGAATGAGCGCATATACGTGCAGCCAGAGACATGAGTGCGTGTTAAAGAAGGGAGTGGCAATGTTGGCCAGATGTTTATAAAGTTGCATTATTCACACAGTCACACACAGATGCACGGGAAAGCCTTAAGAAAGCTGGAAGAAACATCAACATTCCTCGGTTTATGGCATTCCCGCTCTTCCATTAGCTGTTTGGGGATTTAACCCGCTTCAGCATTCCAGGCCTACCAGCTTTCTGCTTATGTCAACTCAATGTAATTACACACACACACACACTTAAACAGACATCAACAGACAGCTTGGATAAAGCCAGTGTGTTAAGGCCAAACACCAGCAGTGCAGGGTTTGCCAGGGCAGTATAGGGACTATAACCTCATTTTAGGTCAACAACCTCAACAGCAGTCTAGCCTGAAAAATTGATTTTGTTATGTACACAAAGAATTCAGTTCAATAGATACTACAATTCTGCAGAAACAGGATAAAGACGTTGCTCATATAATTGCAAATACATCTGTGTTCATTCATGTGATGGATAGTGCTTATTTAGCACTGGATTGCATGGTTTTATCCAGGCTAGCTAAAGCTTTCACCATGTGTTAGAAGCCTTTATGAAGAGGGTGCCTGCAGGGAGTTTCTTGTCTGAAACTGCCGGAGAAAATCCAACTTTATGTGAGGTGTGACCAAAGTGGCATCCTCATAGGATTGCATAAAGTCAAGCACACTCCCACACACATGTTGAAACTCAGTTGCACAGTCGCAGACAGCCTGTGAATGTATTCTAGGCCAGAGCTCAGTCATTTTCACCTTTCACCTCCTCTCTCTCTCTCTCTGCCCCCTTCTCTCCTTTTCCATGTGTCTCGCTCACACCTGTTTATGTCAAATGTCAGACCCATGCATGCCAGAGATTTGTTCCGTCTCACACACACACACACACACACACACACACTCACACACACACACACACACACACACACGTGCCAATTTGGACACGCTAATAATGAAGAGAGAAGGGAGGCAACTGGAGGACAAGGAGAGTGGGACTGGGTGTGTAACATGGTGTGATGTGATGTAAGCATTCGCTATTGACTCCCCCCTGCTTTTTCAGAGCAAATGTGTACGTGTGTGTGTGTGTGTAAGTCTGGTGGGAAGGGGTGTTAGTATCATCAGACAGAGACAGAAGGATGATAAGTGGACATTTGTGCTTGTGAATGAATGCCGCTGTGTGTGTGTGCGTGTGTGTGTGTGCTCTAGTACATCTATGTTTGTGAGGACTGATTTGAATTTTAGCCTTTGGGAGTGAGGACATGTATGGCTAGGAAGGCCTCTTTGAGGGGGACTTGGCCTTAGGATTAAGTTTGATTTCTTGCGGAGATTTAGATGAGAAAATTGACACTACTCTCATATTTGAACGCTAAATATGAAGCTACAGCCAGCAGACAATTTTTAGATCTTTTCAGATATTTACACAAAGACTGGAAAGTCACTGCCAAGAAATAGTCCAGCACATAATCCCCCATAAAACCACAACAACTTGTCGTTTTTAAGGGTTGGGATCCTTCATCAGGACTGTGTGGGTGTGGTTTAATCAGATACAATTCACAGAGGCCTAGCAATATAAGCAAACGACCCCCATATGTGTCATCCCATTTTGATTCAAATGTTGCTATGAAGTCTGATTGCTAAATAGGTTTTCAGGGCCTTTAATGGATAAGGCTGGTGTTATTACTGTCAACAACTTCCATGAAAAGACCAAAGGAAACAATGGATTACTCTGTCTCTCAATGCCCGGCAATACTTCGACTTCCATAGTTGTCTGGTGTCCAGCAGTTAGCCCATTAGTTCCTGTGAAGACGCAAATCTTTAAACGCAGGTGACAAATATATACTTTAATTTTCAAGTAAGGCTAAATAATTTCCTCAAACAACTGGGCACTGTAGTTTTTAGCGAAAGTTACTCAAACAGGAGTAAATAGCCAAGTAAAAAGTCTGGTATGTCTTCAAGGAATTAATGCAAGCCAGTGTGATGTCCTCCTAAATAACAAAAACAAAATAATGTTTCTTTATGTGTGTTTGTGCAAAATAAGCACTTGTATAAACCAACCTGCCAACACCCTTATCTTGACACGCATGCTCACTGCCATCACACGCGAGCATGCATGTGTGTCTACAAGTGTGCGCACAACACACATACACACAGTATGTGTCACCATCTGTGCTCTGGTATGCCAGACTGAGGTCAATAAAAGTCAAACAAGCGCAAAGGCAGGTGAAAAACCAGAAGAAGAGGGCTCACAGGAGAGGAAAGAGGCATAAGGAGAGGCAGAGGACCATCATGACATTCTTTTCAACCTTCAACCCCCACTGCAAAAAAATCAATCACCCCCCTCTCCTCCTCCCCTCAGGCTCAATCTGTTTTTCTTCTCTCTCTCTGGCAGCGAGGGCTTATTCATCAACTCCTCTCCTCATCTCTTTTCTTTGGGGTTCTTTATGGCGGCCCTGTGATCCTCCCTCTCTTACTGTTTCTCAAATTCTCTAATTGAAATTTTCCTTTGGTGACATGTCCATAAATAAGTACACTATTGCCAGAGCATGTAGTACAAGGCTTACAGTGTAGGTGCAATCATTCAGAATGTAAGAAAATACAGCATACCTATACACAATACTATGCTATACGACTACATTACTATACTACATAGAATACTAGAGAGACAATTGGTGCAAACAAATCATTCAGAAGAAAAATATAATCCATATTCAAATATAATTTATTTGCATGGAAGCCATTTTTGCAAAAAAAAACAATTTAATCTCACACACTGTGTCACTGTGCCTCTCTTTCTCTCTTTGTCTCCATCGCTCCCCTCACTCCTAACCCCTCCCTGCCCTGCGCTATCTGCACGGTCTGATGACATCATGAACAGCCGGTATAAATCCAGCCAGTAGGCTTGCAGCTCGGCCCGGGGTGCTGACAGCTCTCTTGTGTCTCTCTCCCTCCTCTCTCACTCTCTCGATCCATCGCTTTGCCGCCGCACACACCCTCACACGGTCTCTCGCGCCCTCATTCCTCCACACAGCTGCAGACATGGCAGAAGCTTTCGTTGGCACCTGGAACCTCAAGGAGAGCGAGAAATTTGATGACTACATGAAGGAGCTGGGTAAGTGTGTGCTTTGTGTGTACAGTAGATGCACGTGTGCGCATGCGCGTGTAACAGGAGAGGATGCGGTGCTGACAGTGCTGCATGTGAGCACATGTGAAAATGGGGCTCAGGGAAGAATAAACGCTTTAAGATGCGTTTTTGTTTAAACGGTTTAAGCAGCTGGTAATGCACTGACAAAGGGATAAAAGGAAGACAACGAAGAGGTAAATAAGGCAGGGACCAAGATGGAGAATGAATAAAAGAGAAGAGGAATAGGCCTACGGGTGGAACGAGAAAGCGGGAGAAGATGGGAACCAGAGGGGGAGGAAAAAGAGGAAGAGTGGTTGACCGCATGGCCTAAGTGCTGGAAACGAGGGAGGCGCTCTCTTTTGGTGGAGATAAAAAAAAATCAACCCCACTGTGAGACACACACACACACACACACACTAAATGTGGGTGACCTTCCCTGAAAGCTTTTCATTGTTTGAGGCTATGGGAGGAGTTGAATATTAAGATGGTCTCAATGCCTAATGGGGCGAGAATGGGCAGATAAAGTGAGCTCCAAAATATCTCACACATAGTTTGGTGTGTGTGTGTGTGTGTGTGTGTGTGATGGGGGCATGTGCTCGGAGTTTTACAACCGTGAAGAATGACACAAAACTATTTGACTTTGTGAGGTTGTGTGAGTGCGAGAGAGATTCATGCCCAGGGCAATCAGAGACATAAAACATCGACCTGCCTGCTCTGGTCACCATAGGAACAAGAGATCCTTCAACCTCTAACCCCAATCCCCTTGATCAATGAGGCGTCTGCACATGCACACACATAGAAAGTGACTTTTATTGTTTTTTAATTGTGGGAAAGAAGCTGTTGTGGGAGCTTTGAGGTGAACCAGATTGTCAGCCTGAAAAATAGCAGATTTCTACTTTGGGTGTGAGTCACTTTCAACCAATAAAATGAACTCTCTTGATTCCTACACACACACACACACACACACACATCGTAAAAGGAAAGAAAGCAATCGTTTGCACACCTACACGCCCAGACAGGCAGTCAAGGCAATAGGATTCTGCAGTGTTTGAAGAACATGCTGCAGGTTTGAACAGTAGACAAATAGAGATTAGAGAGTGTGTGTCAGTAGAAGGAGACACAAAGGGCAAATGCATTGCTACTGCTTTAAACTTTTCTGAAAAAATCCCCACTCTGGTAATATTAATTATGGATATATTTACTTTATAAATGAATCAAAATATTCATCAGTGTTTTATCACACAGAAATTAAGGACTTGGGATGGCAATTGCGGTTGGTTGGTCCTCCACTTTGATCAAGCGTGTCTTGACAACTACTGGATGGATTGCCATGTAATTTGCTACAGATGTTCATGATCCCCAGAGGAAGAATCATATTGAGTTTGGTGATCCCCTGACTTTTCCTGTAGCACCACCACGAGGCTGACATTTTTGGCTTTTATAGTGGAATATCTCAGTGCCATGAAATTTGGTGCAGACGTTCATATTTCCAACAGGATGATTTATAATAACTTTAGTGTTCCTTTAACATTTCATCTAGTGCCACCAGAAAGTCAAAGTTTTCACTTATTTGGTCAAATATACCAACATCTCCTTGATGGATTGGCACAACGTTTGGTACCGACTTTCATTGTCCCCAGAGGAGAAATCCTGATGACTTTCGTGATCCCCTGACTTTTCCTGTAGCGCCACCATGAGGTTGACAACTGTTGGATGGATTGCCATGAAATTTGATACAGACATTCATGTCTCCCTTAGGGTTGAATTGTAATAAATTTGATCACTTCACTTTGCATCTAGCTCCATCATCAAGTCAGAATTTAAATTTTGGTTTATGACAAAATACATGCAAACGAATGACATTCCCGTCAGCGTCAGGTGTAGTTTGTGTTTACTGATATATTTCATGTAGTTTGCACATCTGAGCTTAAGTGCAGTTGAGGAAAGGCATTGTCAGTTTGTTTGATCTGTTCATTAGTTGAGCTTTATAGCCTCACAGAGCTGGCTGTAGGCCAGCACATCACATCACCCATGTGTCTTTGTTTTCTACAGGTGTAGGTTTTGCTACACGTAAGGTGGGAAACCTGACCAAGCCCACCACCATAATCTCCGTGGACGGTGACAAGGTGACGGTGAAGACCCAGAGCACCATTAAGAACACAGAGCTCTCTTTCAAGCTGGGAGAGGAGTTTGACGAGACCACCGCCGATGACAGGAAAGTTAAGGTGAGAGGTCAAAGGTCAGGTTGTTCAGACATCAAACAGGAGATCATTGAGGAATACCAACACTCAAGCAAATTTATACTTTAATGAACTGTGGTTTAAGGGAACAGAGGAGTAGATGTGTCAGAGGGATGGAAAGCCTGCAGCAAGTAGGAGCTGAAGAAGTTGAAGCTGAGTGAAGTTCTATTTCAAGATGGAGAGAAAGTAGGAGTTAGATTATTACATATTGTATTATTGGATCATTCTTACTGATTTAAAGTGACACGATGTACGTTTTGAAAGAAGAAATAACGCATTATTCCTCTTACACAGAAAAGGCTACATTTACAAGCAATAAAACACACTCTTAATCAATGTAATATATTCAGGGGTTTTGCTGCTACAGCCTGGCTTGGTCTGGTATGACCAGGAGCTTATGGTTGCTAATGTTAGCTAACGTTAGCAAACCTTTACATAGATATTGTTTTGGGATATAAGTGACATTACAGCTAAAGTTACATAGGTTAGCTAAATAAGTAGCATTTTTCTATTGTAGCTGGTTCAACTCAGAGCTAATTTGAACTACTTTATATAGTGCTTGGTAGTTTAGTCATATTTTATAAACTCATATGTTTTACAAGTGAAAACTTAATCTGCAAAGGTAGGCTAACGATAGCTTTCAAATAAATGTAGTGGAGTGAAAAAGTTCAGCATTTGCATTTGAAAAGTAGTGAAGTAGAAGTATAAAGTAGCATAAAATAGAAACACTGAAGCAAAGCAAGTAAATCAAAATTTACTTAGTTCCATTAAATGGACCAAACATTCATTCATGAGATGATTAATGTGACCTTGTATGTACACTTGGGTGTATTAAACTCCTTCTGTTTGTTTCTCTGTTGGCTGCAGTCCATTGTAACAATAGAAGATGGGAAGATGGTGCACATACAGAAGTGGGACGGCAAAGAGACCAGTCTGGTCAGGACAGTCAAAGACAAGGCCCTCACGCTGGTCAGTGCTCACACATACATGTGGCATCTGTGTGTGTGTGTTCATTGTGTTTTAACTGTCTTTCTCTCTCCATCACAGACACTTACAATCGGAGATGTCGTGTGCACGCGTTCCTACGAGAAGGCAGAGTAAATCCCCAACACTGAGTCCCCACAACATCTGTTTGCATCAGCTAAGGCCCTGCACCCCAAACTCCTTAACAACCCCTCGTATGGCTGCTGCAGACTCCCCTCAATGTCCTTCCATACTGTATGCTCAGTGTTAACATTACTGCTGACTGCGACCTCCCCTTTCTCCCTGTCCTTCTCTTTATACTGGTGTTCCTTTCACTGTAAGAAACACTGACTAAATTCAAAGGATTTGTTGTTGTTTACTCTCTAAAATTCCAGGTCTGCTATTTTTTTTGTGTTAAGCATGGTGCCTATGATAAAACTGGAAAGGTGTTTGAATTTGAAAATTTGCCCATTGAGACCTGAAAAACAAAGTGTCTACACTGTTGGAGGTACTGGTAAAACAATGAATAAATGAAATGCTGTGTTTGCTTGTTTTTTTTTTGTTTGTTTTTTTAAATTAAGATATTTAGTTCATACAAAACACTAGAAAATTTGTACTCAACACATATTTTGCATTTACACAAAATGTAAATGCAAATATCCTTAAATTCTTGGCAGCTTTCTGAGCATGTTGGGCCTGAAAGTGGGTGAGGCGTGTATGGTTAGTTGTGGCTCAAAGAAAACAGCAGATCTAAACAATGTGACCACAGTTTCCATCACAGCCGGTTTAACAGGCACTCACAGAAAAGGTTAATTATAGCTCCTCAACAGCTACTGTGTGGGTGTATGTGTGTACCTTGACTTTGCCCTGGCTAGGTGAGGGGAAAGTTTTGTTATATCTTGCGCTAGGTGTCCTGGTACTGTTATGTTGTGTATTTGTACTTTAGGCGTGTGTGTGTGTTTTCTAAATTTGGATCATTCCTTCCTACAGTAGATTGGTGTCATGTGTTTGCGACAGACTGCCAACTAGAGGCAGGGTGAAGGAGTCAGGGGGCGCAGGATGATTCGGGCCACCGCCTCCTAAAATTACTCTGTTCTGAAATGGATCTGAAAATGCAAAAATAGAGATATGAGTATAGCCTCCTTGTGTCATATAACTATATCCACATGTTTGTGTTTAGGAGGAAAGTAAAATAATGGATAAATGGTAGAAACATCCAGCTTCTGCCATTTCAAGGAAGCCCAAACCTACTGGAAAAAAAGTGACCAAGCCTGAACATTGATAGTTCCATGTCTATGTCTTGTATGGATTCACATGTGCAGCCACAGATCCAACACAGCCACTGCGGTGAAATACTATCAGACATTTCCATGAAGGCCATCCCCTCTATAGAAGGAGTATGATGAAAGTGTAACTGCTCATCTGAAAGGTTGGGAACGGTTGAAAATATAAAAGACCAAAAATCAAAACAGATACAAATATTCACACTGATGACAATCCGGTTTTACACGTAGTAATTACATGCAGAGAGATGCAAAAAATGTGATAAAATGATATATACAAACATCCTATTAATTCACAGGAAGTATTTGCACAAATAAAAAGTAAAAACGTACAGTATAAGCTGACTCTTAATGCAAGAAGATGTTTACAGTATAAAGTGCAAACACGTGCAACAAGCAAACTTTGTTAAATAACTGAGTTTGAAAGTTCATGCCTGACCTCGGAAAGTAGTTTGATTTAAAAAATAAAATAATCATTTTACAAAAGTCCACTTAGAAGCTTTTTTCAGAGCTTTCAAACACATCTCACAGACTTGTTTTTTTGTCACATTAAAAAAAATCATATAATCAGGTAAGAATTTGTGTGTGTGGTAGCATATTATTCCCATCACCAATCATTCAATACATGGTGGTTTTGTCAACTTAAAACAAAAAGTCACGTCGTGATTTTATAAACCAGTTCTCTGGTCTGTAATTCTTTAAGGATCTTGTTCTTTTCCCCCCAAATCCTTCCAACACAATGTATAAAGATTTACAAGATAAATTGGTTATTCCCTTATGGAAGCAGAAATGTTACATATTTGAAGGACAGCCTGTATAGTGAAAAAAACCTGCAGATCCCCCCAAAGTCAAATAAAAAATATAAGCATGTAATAAATACAAGTTGAACTAGTAAGCAGATTCCACTTTTTTACCTTTTTCTGTTGACTTATTGTAGCCATTGTATTCAAATGATGTGCAATAATGCAACACAAACTATCCATATTAAATTCATCTTGTACATCTATCTGGTGCAAACAAGAGAAAGGAGAACGTAAGAAAATGAAGAGGAGTCATGAGACTGACCATTGAGCTGGAGTCATTGCCAAGGGAATGCACTAGAGTTGTATCAAACCACTGCAGCTGGAAACTATTTCTCCAGGAGCTTGAACTCTGGGTCAAAACAGCACAGAAGAAACAAGATACTGATTCCCTCATGTCTCCTTATCTTGTCTCACATTGACAAAACGCTACTCTGTCCACTTTGACCTCACGGGACATTGCCCAACCTAAAATTCATGTTGTGTTAATCTCTCGGCCCTGGTCTGAGGCACCGTACCTTACTTGAAAACATTAACTTAATATGACCCCAGGGTGGACCAGACCCAACCTGAGAATTTCTGATGTGAGTCTGTGTGTGTGTGTTTTTTGGTCTCCCAAGGACATATTTTAACAGCAGCATAATGAGTTCAAGGCCAAAGAACAAAGACCAGGAGGAATTTTTTTCACCTTTACAAATAAAAACACCTTTAATGGAGAGAACAGTTGACATGCAGGAAGACGGTTGTGTGTACTGTGAGCAGTCCCCTGGTGGCAAGATACACAAACACACATGCATGTACACACAAACCCACAATAAGAAGCGGATAACCTCAGGATATCACCATAGCTTGAGGTTCCTGTCACGCTCACTTGTGCTGCATTACATGTCCTGTGTGTGTGTGTGTGTAGCTTTCTCTGTGTGGATTATTTAAAGGATTTTCATGTCAGACCCCCCCACGCCCCACCCAAGAGTCAGCTTTACCCTCTTCATGTCTGCTTAATGGATTTCCCAGAGAACAAGAAACCGGATAGCTGTAAACAATATCTGGATTTCCAGCCCCTTGCTGCCATATTGCTTAGACCTATCTGGTTACATATAGTGTGTAAACTCCTCCTTCTGTGGGTGAGCCAGAGGTTACTTTAGGACAAGTGGGTCTTATCACCTGATTTTTATTTGCAGCACATCTGGCCCCATTTTGATTTTAGGTCTTAGTGTGCTTCCAATGATAGAGACAGTAAGCTAAACTTTCCTTAACTTAAATGGATGAAGGTTTCTATAATAAGCAGTTTTTGGGAGAGATTATTAAAAGATACACAGTTGGAAGTCTGTCACTCCGCTTGTTGCTACCCACTTCCCTTTTTGCGTCTGATAGCTGCAGTGTGTGTGACTGTAGATGTGTGTTTGAGTGTCAGCTGTGTTTATGTGATCTATGTTTCTTGTGTTTCTTCTTCTTTTTGTCCTCTCTGTCGGGAGAGTGGTCGCGGCGCCTCCTCTTGGATTTGCATTCGCTACTGCTGCTGCTGCCGCTTTCTGACTCCTTCCTCTCCCTCTTCCTCTTTTTCTTCATTTTCTTCTCCTAGAGGATAAAAATTCAAGAAGGGAAATTGTTTTGTGTGGCAATAAAAGGAACTTGAACTATGACAACGCAGAAAAATTAATAAAGCAGACAGCAGTTTCAATACCTAATTTTTCATTATATCAGCACAAAACCATACTGTCTTCGTTAAAACAACACTTTTGACAGTTCTCATAAAGCTGCATTGTATCTCTCAGCGTAACCAGAGACATGAACCGTCATACAGAGACGTGGGTTGTTGCATCAGATGACTCACAGCCGAAGAGACAAAAAGAAATGTGGAGGAGAGCTGGGGGAAAAAAAGGAAGTGAGAGCCATGTGCAACATTAACAGTCATATGGTCACCTTCTTTTTCTTCTTCTTTTTATCTGAGTCTTGCTGTGGTGCAACTGTGGAGGTCTGCTGCTGTGGCTCTTCATTGTCCTCTTCAGGCAAAAGAGCGTACTGCAAGCCCGGAGCAGAGAAACAGTCCTTTGTAAAGTGTCCTGAAAAGAGTAATGATTTATTAAAACTGCTGCACAAATTTTAAAGTGATTTCAAGCAAATTTCCCAGTAGAAAGTTGTAGAAAACAAATGCAGTCCCCCTTTTTCATTGTCTTTTAAGATATGACTGTTGTCATACCCTTGCAGCCGCACTTTGAGCATGTTGTGTTGAGTACAGCCTCCAGTGTGATCCTGTTGCCTGTGTGATCTCTAAACTGCTTACGTCGCCTCGCATCCTGCCTACAATCACACAAGACAATAATAACACACACCTGTCCATGCACCCATGCAGAGACACACACACACACACACACACACACACACACACACACACACACACACACACACACACACAGATATGACAAAATAAAACTGTACTTACTCTGCCATCACATTGTTTGGGTCCAAATCCCGCCCTGTTCCCTGATTGACAGCTTTCATGGAAAAGGACAACTTCACCTTGTCATCCCGAATCTGAGAGACAGAGGACAGAGCTGCAGTCATCCCGCTGACTTCACTGAAACGGCACGGTGTGTTTGTGTGTGTGTTTTGTTACCTCTCTCCCAATGACTTTAATCCACACCTGTTCTCCCACATCGACAATCTCTGAGGCATTCTCAACCCGTGTGGCTGACATCTCACTCACATGTACCAGGCCTGTATGTGTCAGGGAAAAACTATAGATATTAATCTAAATAAAATGCTGAGCAGAAATTGCTTTCAAAGGATTTAGACACACAAATATGTCTTGGTTTTGCTGACGATTAAATATTAATTTCATCAAGACTGGAAGGATGCTGAATTTATCCCAGTAAACTTTGCTCAGTTCGCCCTCCAGTGGTGAAAATGAGCAGCTGGTGTTCAGTTTGACATGCAGGTCAAGGACAATTGTGGCAACAAATCATCAAAAAATAACCCTAGTGTAAATATAGATATGAGACATCTCACTTCATCAATCTGTTCTACTTCTTAACAACCTGTTCCACTTCTTAACAACCCTGCCCTACCCCCAACCCCCCCATGCTTCTCTACATGCACACTATCTTAGATTTATTTTACTAGGAAGTCATAGTGACTGGAAAAAACTCAAACTAATCTTAACTGTGATTGTGCTAACATAAAAAATATGTTGACATTTTAAAAGCACTGTAATATTTACTCCTCATCTGTTATATACTGTGTCATGCCTTAAAATTGCAGGATGCTGACTACCTTACTGCCCCTTAAAAAAAAAAAAAAAACTAAACTGATAATCATCCAACCTCTTCTTGCAATCAGAGAAGGAATTCTGTGGAAATGTTGAAATCCTACTCTAGCAGCATCATGTAGCTTAGGTGCCTTGCGGTCTCTTCTCCCAAGTCTGGCTGAGACAGCGCTGTCCCAGACTGACACAGACAATATGCACTTTGGGAATGAGGACTGCCTCTTGGTTCCTGCATCCTTTGCACTCACTCTGAAATGCTTTTGGCTCTGGCCCAAAGTCCCATCTCTGACATAGCAGTTTTATCTGGCAGTGGATGCAGGTGTGACTTAGCATCTTTCTGCCACTGCATGTTTTCTTATAATTGTCCATGTTACTGTAAGTTTAACTGTTTTCACCCATTGCAAGCTCTACAATATTTTCCTCTGCTACTTATTATTTATTTTGCTGTTTTGTTGCCTTCTTTTACTGTACGATTTATTCATATTATTGTGACTCATTTCATTCAGTTTACATCTGTGACAGTTTTCCTTCTGAATTATTAAACCTTGAAATAAAAGTCTATATAGAAATGAGCTTCACTTTTTACCAACCTTCCTTCTTGTATCCTGGCAGTCTGACAAAGGCTCCGTAGGTCTGCAGAGAGACCACCTCTCCCTTAGAAATGCTGAACAATGGCGGCAGACCATCCAGTCCAGCCGGCTCTGGTGCTGGACCATCACTGTCAGACATTGTCACAGTGGAGGTGGACCACAGGTATCAATGAGTGGATCTAGAAGACTGATAATGAAACATATTTCATCACTTGCAGCATGAAAATAGAAGACAATGTCCTTTTTTCGAGACTGACATTTAAGGTTGTTTTTGTCTACAGGAAATCCTGTCGATGAATCCAAAAATCAAGTGTTTGGGGGCAAGAGTTACAGAAAACACACGAAGTCTCTGTACAGTTTATATTTTAACAGATAGTTGCCAGAACCCCCCCCCCGCCAAATATGATGCACAATGTCTCTGAGCTGATTTCTCTTTGTTTTTATAATTTGTATTTATGCATATTTTTGTTGTTTACGTTTGAGCATTTGTTTAAATAAAGATAAAAAAGGGTGGATATAGAGGCCTCCTGGCGACTTGAGAGGAATCTCAACAACATGAAGAATAGTTTAAGTTTAGTTAAACAAATATTACATTTTCAGTGGTTAGCACAATTAAATCCCTCCCTCTGCATTAGAATCACTTTTAACGGCAAAGTCTTTCAATCTCTCCTCCGCAATATTTTCTTTGCTCAGATGTTGCTGAGTCCTCTCACATATGGATAAAATGTAGCTGAATCCCGTGACTTTCTTTATCATGAGATTCAGAGAGTACAAATGTGTGCAGTAGGCTTTACATCTGCTATAACAGAGTAGCTTAATTTAAATAGTAGCAGTGAGGCTAACATTAGCTAGCTGGATTACAGCATTGTCTTCTAACTAGCTAACCTGCTTAACTCGATAAAAACACATAAACAGGATAATTGGCCCGTGTCTGAAGTATAAATATAGCTCTATAAAATGATAGACACTGCTCAATATAGCGCTAATTCAGGAGAAATTATAAAAATAAAACAGTTACCTTTCGTTTTAGCAAAGCTGCTTCAGTTGATCCGGTGCAAATGAGTTTAACAACAAGCCATGCAACCAATCATCGCAGTCAGTGCCAGCCTCGACCAATCAGACGCCTCATAGCCAGCGGAAGTACTCCTTGTCTGTTCTTCGTTGGTGCTGCGTCGCTCGACGTCCCTCCATGAAAGACGTCCATTCATTTTTGTAAATTATAGCATTAAAATTCAACACTTTTGCGGTTTCTTGTTGACTAACTCGAGATGATTGAACCTAAGAAGAGAGTGGCGGACATGGCGGTGGTTCCTACCGCCGTGAAGCGGCCCAGGACGGAGCTGGTGGCGGCGGCTCAGTCTCAGTCTCAGCAACTCGTGGCTATGGTACGGAGAGAACTATATACCGTAACATTGTCTTATATATACTGGTGACTAGAAAAGTACTCATAGCTACTTTTTAGAGGCGACCAAAACATTACACCATCATTAGCAACTGCACATTTAGTCAACATGTTCTTAAGTGCGCTAACTTGACTAGAAATTATTTTTAGGTACTTAAACTGGACTCAGTTGCCAGCTAAACGGATGAGCAGGAAAAGTAAATAACATTGCATTAACTCAAAAGCAGGAAATACTGTGATGTGTTTAATTTACATCCATTCAGCCATGCTCAGCTAGGACTGGGAAATTCATTGATATTCAGACTTTAGTGTCTATCATTACGTGGTGGGACACTTAACATTTTTTACCAGGTCATATTTCTGCCTCAATGATTTCTGCAAGTCTCGAAAATGCAGTTTTGTTAATACTGTTTCAGGGAGTCTTTGAGTGAATTTTATGTTTTTTCTGTGGCCGATATTTAACAGCTAAAGAATCTTATGACGAATGGCCGATATTTGTTTTCTAATATAACTTGTCAGTGCTCTCCCCTCGACAAATTATGTAAAGACGACACTGTTTCTAACATCAAAGATATCTGTACTCCAATTTCTTGTTACTTACATATGCTGATACCCCCATATACCATGGATAAACTAATATTGGGCTGTCATCTTCTAATGCCTAAAGAAGGTCTTCTTGTTACTGTTCTACAACATATATCTATTTAACAGTTCACCCAGCCCTAACCTCAGAGTCAGACAGCCACTATATTTGTACGTCTCCCATAGGGTCCCCCGCGCAGCTCCAGCCTGCAGGCTCCCATTATGCTGATGTCCGGCCACGAGGGTGAGGTCTACTGCTGCAAGTTCCACCCCAACGGAGCCACGCTGGCCTCCTCAGGATTTGACAGACTCATATGTAAGATATTAAAAATTAAACTAGTGCAAACAGAAGAACAATCTTGCAGTTCCCACATCCTTGTTTAAAAGTATGCATACTCCCAGTTACTGTGAATAACTTGTCGTACCCTGTGTTTCTTTGCTGCAGTGATGTGGAACGTGTATGGAGATTGTGATAATTATGCCACTCTGAAGGGCCATAGTGGAGCAGTCATGGAGCTGCACTACAACACAGATGGCAGGTATGAACGATCATCGATGAAGTAAAACTTCGTAGGTATACTCTGATGGACAAACAGTCAGAATAATAAGCTATATTAACAAAATGAATAGCATAAACTTGAAGTTGTGAGTGAACAAACAAGGAAAATGGAGAGTTAGTAGGTATGGATACATTTTTTGAATAAAAAGCTGATGTTGTCTAGTTTAGTTTGTCTTGAACACCTACAATATAGAAGTTGGTTTCTTCTTGATTCAATGCGTCAAAACTTTAAACATTTCTATTCATGGTATTTCGGTGCTGGAGCTTGTCAAAACAGTGAATCTATGGTGAGTGCTGGTATATTTAAAGGTGGTAAACTGGGTACCTTTTGTGTTAAATTAAACAGAGTGGTTTTTATTATGATGTTATCATTGTTTTATATGCATGCAGCAAATAAATTGTAATAATTAGTAACACACAATCCTTGGAACTTTTTGAATGAAAACACAAGGTAGTTATATTTGCTGCAAATCACTCATATTGGTCTAAACCAAAGTACAAAGCTAATGTGACTGTTAATTTGAGTTTCTGTTATCGGAGGAGAGCAACACACATTTCCCATTTGTTAAAGTTTACTAGCTGGCTGAGATAATCAGTAAGAGATGTGTGAAACTCGTGTTTCGTAATTCATGGGTTAACCCAGCAGGTTGATAAATGGGTCTAGAAAGGGTTGAGCAACAGTGTTTTCTTGCTGTGTATTTCAGCATGCTGTTTTCGGCGAGCACAGACAAGACTGTAGGTGTGTGGGACAGTGAAACAGGCGAGAGGATCAAGCGCCTGAAGGGCCACACCTCCTTCGTTAACACCTGCTACCCGGCCCGCCGAGGGCCCCAGCTCGTCTGCACCGGCAGCGATGACGGGACAGTCAAGGTGAAATTTCCAGCTGCCAGTTAGTTTAAATAAATGAATCGACCTGTGTAGATATTGGATGATATTTAATTGAATTTTTATCCTAGATCATTGGGTTCAATTGTTGGGAGATTTAACCCCAACACACTCACTGGTCTCAATAATAGACAGTTTTTTGGGAAAATTATTGTTATGTTGTTACTAATTTATCTCAAATACTCCAGTTCAGGTATTGATCTGATCAGGCTCTTGTTTATCTTTCTCTATGTGTTTGTCACCATGGTAGCTGTGGGACATTCGTAAGAAAGGGGCGATCCACACTTTCCAGAACACCTACCAGGTGCTGGCGGCGACATTCAACGACACCAGTGATCAGATCCTGTCAGGAGGCATTGACAATGACATCAAGGTACCGGGCTCCCACATGCACAGAAAACCTGGAAATTACACTGAAAATGCTAATGTCCTGATAAAAATATCATGATCAGATCTGAGAAATTCAAATTATCTGTTAAGACATATACATACTGTTGATGGTTTTCTATAACAATAAATTGACAATAGTAATTTCTTTACAACATTTTTTGAAAGTGCCTGGGGAAAGCATTTACTGAACATATCGGCATGGGCAGAATTAGGTTGTTCAGTGACCGCTATTGCTGGCAAGTTTTTCAGTTTATCGTCCAGCTCTACTGGCAAATAATGATCGTGGAAAACCTGCTATTAACTGTGGAGAAGTCGTGGAAATTGATTGATAGATTTGAATAGGAACTCTGGAATCTTTACCAGATCAAAATTTTACTCTACAGCTTTTTGGCGTTTTTTTCATTTTATTCATTAATTTGGCAGTAGAGAGACCCACAGATGTCCAAGATGCGTGGTGCCAGAAATTACAAAGCTTTTACATTTCATCCATGGGCAGTCTTAAATGTCTGTGGTTTAGATGGGAATATATCAGGAGCATGTGTACCAAACTAGTGAGCTCGGCTCAACTGAGACGTCAGAAAGTAACCAGTAGAGGTCATGTTTTTTTGATTTTTTTTTTCCCTGGATACAGCTGCTAACTGGATACCACAATCAAATCAAATTTAATTTTATCCTCACTATATAAATAAATAAATTAATTTAAAAGAAAATACAACTGAAACACATACACACAAAGTACCACAGTTATGACCATAGAAGTAATACAAAATAAAAAGCTGATAGCTTTAATTACAGATTACAAGAATTGCTGCAGATAATAAATGCTGTGATAGTGGCAGGAACAAAGGATTGCTCACACTTCTGATGAAGGTGATGAGTCATTTAGGATGCAGTGTATTGCATTTAAAATTAGGTAATCACAAACTAATGTTTGTAGTTGGTGAAGCACATTGCATTTTTCATTTTGTTATGAGCAAAATAAGGTGGTTAAACAGAGTATTTAGCTCATTGTCGGCGTGCTGTGAAACTTCCTCCCTCAAGTGCTGCTACACCCATACAATGCTTAATTCGCTACTACATCCTCTTCACTCTTGCATCTTTTATAATGATGTTTTAAGAATAACACTGGTGTTTCGTGCCTCATTCTGTTACCTACTTCTTCTACAAACCCTGCTGCAGGCTCCTTTGTGATTTTGTAGTTGATGTGTCATGTTGTGGTGTGTTCATGTGCTGTAAGAACGTCAGTTTTTTGTAGTTCTTTTTTCCCCCTGGACTCCAACCGCAATCATGACAAATGGCTCTCGGCCTGTGGATATTGCTACAGATCTGACAATGACATATCAGCTCATGTCTACTTTTTACATATAGGCCTATACTGTATGTCCTTTTGTATAAACCCTGTCTAAGCTGTTTTTTGTGTTGTGCAGGTGTGGGACCTGAGGCAGAACAAGCTGATCTACAATATGCACGGCCATGGTGACTCAGTAACTGGACTCAGCCTGAGCTCCGAGGGATCATACCTTCTCTCAAACTCCATGGACAACACAGGTAGTATGTTTGTGTGTATATTTATAGTATAAGAAATGCCTTTTCTCAGGGTTTGAATTTTCTATGGTTGCATCCTTTATTTGGCTTTTGTCTGTGTCTCTGTGTAGTGCGTATTTGGGATGTTCGACCATTTGCACCCAAGGAGAGATGTGTGAAGATTTTCCAAGGCAATGTTCACAACTTTGAAAAGGTAACATATATAACTCTCTTTGTAGTCTATGGCACATGTGGCCTGCTTGAACTTACAGCACTGATACTGCTTTCCACTGTTGATACCACCCAGGGTGAGGGATCGTGTATATATATGGGAAAATACTAGAAGGAACAAATTATTTTTCCCACCTAGCAGAATCCTGGACCACAGAGTCACAAACATAATTTGAGACATAAGTTTCAAAGATTCTCTTTTCCTAAAAAGGCATCAAAACATGTCACTTTCTGACATGCAATAAACAGCACTCGGAACTTTCATCCTGTGAACTGACACAGTCTGTAACTTAACAGCTGCAGTCCTGCTGGCGGTGTTTACGCCTGTTGGCGACCACGGGTTGCATGA
Organism: Maccullochella peelii; assembly: GCA_002120245.1. Lineage (NCBI taxonomy): Eukaryota > Metazoa > Chordata > Actinopteri > Centrarchiformes > Percichthyidae > Maccullochella > Maccullochella peelii. Next base: position 74,160 of record LKNJ01001152.1, read on the forward strand.
CATCGCCTTTCACCCTCTCCCGCCTCTCCCATCACTCTCTGCTGTCCTTTCCAATAAAGAAAAGTTAATCTTGTAACTGTAACAGTAGCTCACGTGTGGAGATGTTGTGTCATGTTGCTGATGCACTTTCTAATATCTTGTTCCTGTCTTTCAGAATTTGCTGAGGTGCTCCTGGTCTACTGACGGCAGTAAGATAGCTGCAGGCTCAGCTGACAGGTGAGAGGCAATGAAACACACACAAACACACATTTGCATGCTCTTGCGCACACATAAGCTAAAGGTTTATCTAGTTTGGGGAAAATTAATTTTGTTTCTGTGATTATAAAATATTTTCGTCTTTTAACTTTTATTGAGAGCGGAGATGCAGTCCTTGACACATTTTGTAACATTCATCTTACATGGCCTTTTTTTAAAATAAAAAAAACATGGGTTAAAAAGGAAATAACACCAGGGTGTTTACAAAGGTTTAAGTAAAATAAGTGAGTATAAAAAGAATGTAGTGTACAATGTGCAAATTGTAATTGAGTTATAAAAAAATAAACAACTTATATAGATACCTGCGTACACATACCAACATATGAACAAATATACAATCATCCCTATATACACATAGACACTCGTACAATATATATACATGTTCATCATAACCCTAATTTTTTGACTTGTATTTTAAGAGGTTGTGCATTAAATCCACCTAGTTTGTGTCCTGACTTATAATACCATAATACTTAAAGTATTACAAATGTCCATCTTTCTAAACAAGTTTCCATTTTAAGTTGCAAACTAGCTGTAATGCTGTCTCTGCAATTTACCTTACCATACCTCTCTTATTTTCTATCCACCAATAACAGCGTAAGTTGAAATAAATACACCACGCAAAATGTATTGTAACAAAAATACGATAATCCTTCTGCATTCTTCAGCTTTGCATCATCTCACATCAGGAGTCATTCTTGTTATTTTCTTGTCTTTGTTTATAGATTTGTTTATATCTGGGACACCACATCACGCAGAATCCTGTACAAGCTGCCGGGCCACGCTGGCTCCGTCAACGAAGTGGCCTTTCACCCAGAGGAGCCTATAGGTGAGACAAACAACTGCGTTAGCCTCAGAGTACACGCTGTAATACATGTTAGAAGAATGGAATAGCGCTATTTGAAGACTTGAGGAACAGGTTAGTTTTTTTAGCATGAGCAGAGAGCCGGGGGATCTGGAGAGAAGATCGTTTTCATATTCATGTGGTTTTGCCAGGAAAAAAAAGATTGTCGTCGTCACCCAACACTCTTATCTGTCTGTTAGATTTCGTTTGACATTACTGGTTAGTTCATCTGCGGCTTGTGACTGACAATAAGAGTATAATCACCTTTTTCTCTTTGTCCCTCTACACAGTGCTGTCTGGTGCCAGTGATAAACGGCTCTACATGGGAGAAATTCAGTAGGGTGTGTGTGTGTGTGTGTGTGCGCACATGTGTAAACTTGGATGAGTGTGTGTGTGTGTGTGTGTGTGTGTGTGTCCTGCAAGCGAGGGTCCTGCTTTAGAAGTGGATGGGTGGTGTTCGACAGCGAGTTAGGAGTCTCTGTAATTTCATGTGCTTCAACTTGTCACAGAACAACCTCAGGATGTGTGTTTGAAGTTTATTATGCTCAGTCACAACAACATCCATAAGGACTTGTTTTTTTTAATCCTGATTTGTTTCTTTTTAATAAACTTGAGTATTCTGTAAAAAGAGTTTGTCAGATTCTTTTGTCAGTATGACGCTTTCCTGTGTTTATAGTAGTTTTACATGCAACTGCTCCTATGCACAGATAACACAAGTTATTTTATATCATTCATCCACTGCTTTCTGACATTGTACCTCTGACTCCACTACATATTTCTGACAGTGGTATTAACTAGTTACATTGAGAGTGAGGGTTTAGAAACAAGATGTACAGTAAGATTTGAAAAAACCCATTGTTGGTGTTCAGATGAAGCAGCAGTATATGGAGTTCTTACCTCTTACAGGTTAATTGACAAGAAGTTTTGATATGATCACTGAGGCAATATGTAAGAACGGACAACAGACTGTGTTTTCTGTGGAAGTTAAATGTGGACAGGAAGTTTATGGTGTTGTACGGATCTGTCCTGACCCTCTTAGTTATTTGTAGTATGGGAATTTAAATGAGCTAAATAGGAATCAACTGAGCAAAACAAGGTGGGCGGTGAAATCACTGGTGAGCAGCAGCCTTCCTTTTTAAAATTTTAAGACAAATCGCAAGGAAAGCAAAACTCATCTTAGGCGATCTGGATCATCCACTCTGGGTCCTAAAGGAGAATTCATTCTATGTGCAGTTAATGCATTTAATTAAATATACCATAAACTGTCTCTCAGTTCCCTACACAACCTAGCCCTTTATTTTATCCTTATAAAGTAAAGCAAGTACTGCAAGTCAAAAAGCATAAATAGGGAATAGCAAATTGACAATATGAAAAAATATAATAGTTTACATACTTATACATACCATACATATTTATTAATATATTATATTGTCTTGTTGTTTAATTATGTTTTTATCATTTTTTATCTGCCTCGCTCCAAAAATAATTTCCTCTTGTCGGACAGTAAAAAGAGATGAACTGAACTGATAATTTAACATTGAAAGGGATGGGACCAGGAGTATTTTTTATACTCTGCTGCCTTTTTCAGTGTAATTAACATAATAGACTTAGAAATACAGTTATAGTGCAGTAGAAAGTGAATGAGTCAAAGGTACAGGAACAGCAGAGAAGGGTCCATTATGAAAGATATTATACGGAGCACAGTTAAAGGTGAACATGCATTAACTGTTAAACATATAAAGTCGATGTAAGATGGATTGTAGTAAACTGGATATAACATTTAATGGTTTTGTTTTCCAGTGATTGTTATATGGCCTCGCGATAACCCCCATTATCTGACTTGACATATGTGAAGCTCACTTTGTTACACTGTCGTGCTGCTCGTGGTAAGTGCCTGAGATTAAACAAGGCTGTTATTTTTGTTTTTTACACTCTGAATAACCGCAGGCTGAGGAGACGAGCAGGAAAGCGGGTCAGTGCTCTCTCCTCGGTCTGTGTCCACACTCAGATGGAAGTGGGAGGCGATCACAGACTTTATTAGCCTATTTTCGGCTGTCTGAACCTCCTCCACCACCTCGAGCCCCGTTTCTTTTGTGTTCCTTTCGACCGCCTCGCGGGGCTGCTGCTCGGCCGCGCGCACGCACGCGGGTCTGCAGAATCCATGCAGCTCCTCCTCAAGGGGGTCGCGGTGACTGAGAGCCCCCACCCCCTCGTCTCTCTCTCTCTCGCTCCTGCGCCCGCCCCGGCACCGATTGTTGACAAAAGAAGCTGCGAGACTGAGAGACGGAGCCCGGAGCCCGGACCCCGGTACTGGTGAGTAGATCCGCCAGTCAACTTGACTTCTTTAAACAGTTAGAAGAGAAGAAGATCGGGACGAGGACGAGGACGAGGACTCTACCGTTCCTAGAAAACCGTGAGTCACAACGGGCTGCTTTGTGTCGGTAGCGGCTTGCATGTAGCCAAACGTTAGCAGTAGTAACACTGCGGGGTCGGTCCCCTCCTCCCCGCACCCCCCGTGTGATTCGGTATCATATGATGCTCATTTCTCTCTATAGCCCGTGGCAGATTATGACAGCTTTCCGTCTCTCTTTGTGCCTTTGTGTGTGCCCTCTCCGGAAGGTGTGGCCGAGGTGATTCGGTTGTCGGTGGTGGTCGGACCGCAGCAGGCCGGCGTGAAGTGGACGCCCCCCCCCCCCCCCTCCTTCCAGTGACTTATATTTGCCAAAAACCAGCGGCCACGATGGGTCACCAACTGTGAGTGGAAGCGCCAGACCAGCGTTTCAGGAGGAAGCGGCGGCCTTGGGCAGGTTTATTCAGCCGGGAATGGTGTGAGCTGAGACGGCCAGGCAGTCTGGATCTGACCGGGGACCCGTCATTCCCCCGGAGCCTCCGCGGCTCCAAGCCGCGTCCTGAGCCCTCCAAGATGGGGAAGTGCGACGGAAGATGCACGCTGCTGGTGATATGTCCACTGCAGTTGGTGAGTGTATGTGTGTGTGCACGACCAAAGCTGCCCCTCTCACTCACCATAAAGATATAATTAGAGCAGCGTGCTACAGACACGCACATTGTAATCAGGCATTTTTGTCCAGCCTCTCCTCTCTGTACAGTCACTCTGAAAAAGCTTTGAGCTGCAGCTGCTGGGGGGCCGCGCCACATTACAGGCAAGGGTGTGTGTGTCTCTGAAGCAGAGAGAGCAGGGCAGGGGGGGCGCTTTGGTGCCGGGGTGGTCTGTAATATGTCTTTAGAGAGAGGGGTGATGAAAAAACATGTGAATGTTAAGCACAAGAGGGACAAGGAGGCCCCTGTTCACCATCTGGTCTCCATTCTGGAGTTAAAGTTAGCTGTTTCATGTGCCTACAAATAGCTTGAGACTATCCCACTAAAATGTAATAAGTGTGTAATATGAGACAGTATCAGCTACTCCTGTAGTGAGCATTATGCAGGCATGGACAGCAGCACGGTGAGGACTAGCCATCCTGGCTATTGTTTGCAGGGCTGATGAGTTGTTGTGTGGCAGGGGGATTCGGCCCATAGATTCTCATTAGTTTGGGGGAGCTTTTGGGGGGGGGGTGCTCCTCTTTTACAGTCACTGGACTGGCTGGTGCTCCAGGCAGTTACCATGGAAACAACTGCGGCAGACCTGTGTATGTGTGGCCCTGTCACTGTCTGTGTGTGTGTATTTATTTTGTGTGTGTGTGTTGTGTTTCTGCGCGTGTTGTATTTGCATATGTCCTCAGATGTGTGTGTTTGTATGTATATGACCCTCTCCCCCCGTCCCCTAGCTGGCAGCCCTCCAGAGGCAGGTGTTTGATTTTCTGGGCTACCAATGGGCGCCCATCCTGGCCAACTTCCTCCACATTATGGCCGTCATCCTGGGGATGTTCGGCACCGTGCAGTTTCGCTTCAGATACCTCATCTTTGTGAGTATATCCCTCACCAGCTCCTGTTTACTTTAAATTGATGAATCATGAGCCTATGCATGCAGTATCATACAGAAACTGATCTCTGTGTCTGTTTGGCAGTATGCAGTATGGCTGTTCCTTTGGGTGGGTTGGAACTCGTTCATTATCTGTTTCTACCTGGAGGTTGGAAACCTGTCTCAGGTAAGTTCTGTGTGTTTTTACTCGTGGTCGTGTGTGATACCATTAACAACTCGGATATTTGCTCTAATTAGAAACACTGTCTTCTTCTGACTTCAGTTAGATTAATCGCTTAGTTGAGTTACATTTTGATAATCAGTTAATTAAGGTCTATTTGCAACAACTCATTACAGTCCGCATATCTACATGCTGTTACCAGTTTACCCTAACAGTGATTATTCCTTCTCCAGTTGTTTCATTTGAATACTTTTTAGAGGCCTAAAGATGTAACATTATCCAGCAATTCATAAGAAAAAAGCAAAGATTTGAAAGAATGAGCCCTAATTTGGTGTAGCAGAAATATTATTTTCCCTGCTTTCTTATCCTTTTAACCATCTTGCATTGCGACCCCTGAGATTTACTTAGTGACCCCTTGGTGGGGTCCTGACCCCCAGGTTGGGAACCCCTGGTTTGGATCATGTACCATGCAAACATGTCAAATATTCTCTGGTTCCAGCTTCTCAAATTTGAACATTTGGAGCTTTTCTCTGTTTTATGTCACTGTAAATAGATGTCACTTTGGGCTCTGGGAAATTGTGATGGACATTTTTTACAATTTTCTGACATTTTGTGGACTAATTGGTCAATCAAACACATAATCAATATGTATAATCGTTAGTCGTAGCCCTACTTTGATGCATGTGTATATATGTGTGTGTGTTCAGGACAGGGACGTTCTCATGACGTTCAACACATCCCTGCATCGTTCGTGGTGGATGGAGCACGGTCCTGGTTGCCTGGTAACGCCAGTGCCTGACTCTCACACGGGCCTTGATGACCACCATGTCATCACTGTCTCCGGGTGTCTCCTTGACTACCAGTACATAGAGGTGTTGAGTTCAGCCATTCAGATCTTATTGGCTGTACGTATCTAACACACACACACACACACTCATACAAATAATCATACACTGTGTTTCTTTTACATTCATTTGGCTTTAGTGCACCATCACACACACAAACACACAACTGAAATTTTATGTTAAAAGACATTTTGCTTTTGACCCTGAACCTTCTGCTAAAACATTTTTTATGAAACACAGGACAGACACAACAACAGTCACCTAATTTCTGACTATCTTTTCTCTAACAGCTCTTTGGCTTTGTGTATGCCTGCTACGTGAGCAAAGTCTTCCAGGATGACGAGGACAGCTGTGAGTGCTTTTGTCTTCTCCTAAAAGCTTGTCGATCCTCTTCTAGTGCCTTGCTCAGCCGATTAGGTTTACTTGTGTCATACTGTCAAGAGGGCTTCTGTGTAAGTGATCCATCGCTTTGGATGTGAGCGCTGATAGCTCATTGTTCTCTCCTGACTGAGTCATGCTGAGTAATATCACCACCGAGGTTTCCTTCTGGGTGATCTGAGCGCTCCATCTGTGGGGAGTATTAGAGATGTCTGCCGGAATATTCCCACCGTCCGAGTGCCCATCTGTCCGCTGGCGAGTGCTTGTCTGTCGGCTTGGGTGGGCCAGCTGTGTGTCTGAACGGTTCTCCTCATGTGCCTCTCGTGAGTGTTTCACTCTCGATCAGTGGAGGAAATTAAGTCCCGTAGTTAGGATATGACTATAAGCTTGATTTCCTGTAAAAGGAAGTGTCGTGCTGTGTCTGTGATGTCTTATCAGCATGCTATGCCATAATTACTGTATATGCATGTAATAATAACAGATCCCGACCAATACTGGATTTTTGAGGCCAATACCGATATTATTCTCTATAGATTTAAGTCATGATGTATGGGCCGATAATCATTTTTTATTATAACATTAAAAAAAATGTTGGACAAGCATCCCTTAAATTAGTTTTTTATAAAGAATTGTGACTGACATAGGCTGAGAAGGACATTTAACAGTTGAAAAAGTAATTTGCTGTGCTCTCTGGTGGACAAACTATGTACCAAAAACACTGTTTATAAATTAACTCAAACTTATCTTAAGTATTTATGTTCTGCAATGTCTTTCTACATATTGGCCAATATATACACCAGATACCAACACATCTTCAATAGGCTAATATATTTTGCCCTGGTTGATTTATCTGTCTAACTAATTCATACTTGCACCAGTTTATTGTCTCCGGGTGTTAATCACAAGGTGATTTTCTACCTTGTTCTGAAAAAAAGAAAGAAATGCAACAATACAACATCACAAGAATAATTTTATTAAGATGTTAGATCTTTCCTCTGGAGGAAACAGATCCCTAACTTGGTGGTCTATATCTCCACTGATGGAGACAATCAGGGACTGTTTTCTTTTTCAGCTGGCACCACATAAGTTTGTTCCTCTGAATCGATTGAGAAAGATTAGAACAATGTATCAGTGACATAGAAGCAGTGAGAAAGATGATGTATCAGTGCCTTTCTGCAGATTCTGATGTCACAGTGGGTGTTATAAAGGTATACTAAACGCATTATGATACCATCTGATGCCTTAATAGATTTTCATGTCAAAATAGAATCTGATCTTGAAATACAACACTTAAAAAACAGATTTAAGGGAAAGTGGAATGATGTCATCCCCTCTCTTTCGCTCTCTCCTGAAGTTGATTTCATCGGTGGCTTTGACTCGTATGGCTACCAGCCTCCTCAGAAGTCCTCTCATCTGCAACTGCAGCCTCTTTACACGTGAGTTACAAATATAACATTGTCCATTTTCCTCTAGTTTGTTCTCTTTCTTTTTGATCTTATTCTTGAACATTTGTCTTTCAAGGGGTACTCCAGCGATTTAGTGTTGCACTAAAAAGTTTGGGCCCTCACAGATAAAAATGAATGCAGCAGAGGCTGATATATCCTGATTTTTAGTCCCTAGTGTGGGTCAGGCTACAGAAGCGCTGCATCCTACATTTTGCACTAAATCATCTTTATTTATACCCTCCCTGCCTCCTAAAGGCCCACTTCTTTAAAACCCCACACCTCCAGTTTGTAATGCATTGATCTTGTTAAAAATGTGAAGTTTCAAGCCCAAGCTGAGATAACCCTAATGACATCAGGGATATTTTATCAAACTTTGGAAAACTCCCTCCAGATCCACAGAAGACATATATATATAACTAGTAATAGTTACTAGAGTAAACCAAACTGCATGTGTAAAATTGGTGGAGTGCCCCTTTCATGCCATACAGTATAGTACAGTAGTACAGTATGCTGCAACATTGATGTCTGACAGTGTGAATTCCCCTGATCTCCTCCCCTCTGCACCCCAGGGCTGGTTAACTGCTGGTAATGCCCCCCTCAGGCCAAAACCTGACGGTGTCACTGTGGACGGAAAGCAGCAGTTGCCTTGATTACACTCACTCTGTGTGTCACAGTTTACCTGAGGAATGGACTTACCCCACCCAGAGGGAGAGACGTCTGTGTGTGTGTGCATGTGTGCTTGTGTCTGAGAAAGAGAAATACAGCCCTGAATAGAATGTACAGAGCTCAGGGAAGAACCAGCATGCCAGGTGGTATGATAAGATGAAGGGGAAAGGAGGGAGGCAGGGGAGGAGAGATACAGGAGAACAAGAGCTGAGGACACCTCTGTCAAATCACCGAAGACACAGTTGGTGCTTTGTGGTTGCACCCTGGACTCTAACCACTCGGTGTCCCTGTGAATTTTTTTTTTGGGTGCTCATGTATGTGTGTGTTTGTGGGGGTGGGGTCACATAATAAAAAGAGGCACGGCTCGTACCTGTTGTCGTTTTAGAATGTGGTGATGTCAAACTAGAGCAGTCTTACGATTCCCATTCCCAAAGCCATCTTTCCTTCCTCCCATGCAGTTAAAACCACTGTTGACATTCAAGCTTTTTACATTACAGCCCTGGCCTGCTGAGCTAGTAAAACAGAGTTGGTGAAGCGGAAAGGATGAACCGCTTAAAGGATCAGGCTGGCAATATTTTATACATTTTATTATTGACCCAAACCAACTCTCTCAATACTTTTGTTCCTTTTTAAAAAAAAAAAGAAATATACTTTCATTTAAAAACAAAAGGCTAAGTAACTTCCTAAAACAGCTGGGCACTGTAGCTTTGAGCAAATGTCACTCAAACAGCAGTAAATAGGGCATTTGTTGGGGACTATTTTAAGCTGCGCATGTGCTGCATTAGTGAGTATTTACAGCAGCAGGGCAGTGTATGTGGGATCATCTCAAAATAACTGCCTAATTTCATTATGATGAAGAAACATGTCACCCAGGGCAACAGTGGGGCACACTGAAGTGTTTTTAAAAGGTTTGGCCAACATTGGATTTCACAGATCAGGCTTGTAAATTGGATTAATCCATTGTTGGTTTTGGTCTTTTCATGCAATTTGTTGACGATAAGAAAAATATAGAATATCACCAACTTTATCCTTTAAAGTTCTGGGTTACTGCAAAAATCAAGTCAAATGTCCATTGCCAGGATATTTTGTTTTCAGGAAAATAAATTCAGCCCACTGTACATGTAATGCTGTTGATTAGGGATGCAGATGGCTTTGGGATCAGGCATTAGTGTGTCTATGGGGGGGAGCAGTGGGGATACTGTGCATGTAAATAACCAGCCAATGATTGTTTTGTTGGTTCCATTTAGAAATGGGGGGTTGCATTAGGGGGTGGGTAGGGCTCTGGAAGAGGGGAGAGGGGTACACATCAAAGTTTTTCTTCACACCTGTTTCTCTTCTTCTGTCTTTTTGGATATCCTCATTGTGCCCTCTTCTAACCCATCTGCAGCCAATTCTCCCTATCATCTGCCTCACCAACTACATTCAAGGTGATGCAGGAGAGAAGAGGAAAATATGTCATGAACATGCACGGTGACATGCTCTGAGTAGTTTTTGTAGATGTAATTGGAGACAGGAAGAGGGAAGGAGGGAGACAGGTATGAGGTGAAGATCTTATTGGGTGTAAGGTGAAGTTTGAAATAATAAAAAAATACACTTTCTACATTAAACCTGACTTCTGTTGTCGCCTAGACACACATTTGTGACTAAAGGTTTAATAAAATGAGTGCTTTCATTCCTAGCTTTGGTTACATTATATTAATATCTGGATTATGGGGCACAGAATTACATTTTTGCCAGATTGGTTTAGAAGATTATATAATGCACTCTGGTGAGCTTAATTTGTACAATGACGGGTTGATTTGCCAAAATAATGTGATGCATTTTGTAGAAAGACAGCACAACATTATAAAAACACCTTTGATATTCAGACCTATTTTATGCCTGCAGTGCTAAAGAGTGAGCTCACTGTGAACCCTTAATTTAAGTTAATTTAAATGGAACTAAGTTGATATTAAACAATTAAGATTTAATTGCCAAAATCAAGATCATCCACCATGACCAAAATAGCAATGTAGCATTCATAAAGTGACTTATTATTTTCTTATTGTTTATAATTATATAAAAAAGTAGATATTATAATGTATTAATATTTTACGAAGGGATTGACTCAGTAATAATTAACGTTTAATTTGTTATAATTGTCACATCTGTTTCTGCCAGCAAAGAAAAATAAATCACAATGAACATAACACAACGTAATAAAAAACATTAAAACTGACCAATACAGAAAAAAAAACCTAAAAATACAAAATGGTGTATGTGGAAGTGGAATAGTGCAGATTTGTGACCCATTATTTTAAAAACACTGCAATTGTGTTTAAGGGGCAAAAAAGTTATATCTTGTTTATAGGTATGCCTATACACTTTAGGCTATTTAGTATGACACAAGTAGCCTATGTTTAGCAGCCTACTCTAAAAATGCCCATATGATTACCATACATTGGGCTGCCATAATCTTGTTGCATTACGTCATCTGCACACCGATGTGGGACCGTCTTTTCTCCGGTCTGCAAGCTCTGGGTTGCGACTGGCACATTTCCAAAAAGCCAAAAGGGTATTTGTGTTATTTGGGCCACACGCTCCCCTTTTCACACCGCCCACTTCCATTCCGGAGGTGTAACGGAGCGTCCACTAGCCACACACTCGCTGGCCGTGTGGCACAGCACGTTGCCATGGCTGCCAAGCACCCCGTTACCGTAGAGACCGCGCTACATTGTGTACAGTCAACCCCCCCCCGACGAAATCACCTAATATCCCCATATAATAGTAGATAATTACATTGTGTTTTTGAGTGTTTTCTACTGTAGGTACCACTAATGTCCTATGTTAAAAAAAACAACAGGTGTTGTGATATTTATATTGCAGTAGGATTAATTATTGTTTTGTAGTTTATTTTAATTTTAGTGTCGTCCTCTGTTACACTAACGGCTGTACAGTCTATTAAAAAAGCTTTTTTTTAATGTGGATTAATTCAAAACAAAATCCCTTATTTAATACACCCCACAATACAAATAAGACTACACACATAACAAAGGGACCGGTCCGGTATAGCCCTCCCTCTCTGCCCGGTTGGCGCAATGAACAGCACGCTCTCTCTCATCCCTTCCCGTCATGCAGCGCTCTTGCCTGCTCCTCCGTCGAGCCGCCATGTTGTCGGAGTGAAAGCCTGGGGTGTCAGAGTGAAACTGGGGCCGAAATCCGCGACCATCCACCCTCTCCGCCGGTGAGTATCACCTCCTGTCCGGTCGCGTTAGCACGAGAAATTGTTTATTCACGCATCGGTGCGGGTATTGTTGTTATGGCGGCTTTGACATGAGCTAAAGAGGAATATTTCGTGAGGGTGAAGCGGCTGCCTCCCTTTCTGCTGCTTGCCTCCTTCCTCCCGTTGTGTCGGTCTTCCGCTCTAGACAGCTCTCAGGCCTTTGTTAGCATCCGCGTCACGGGGACCTGTGGGGCTGCAAGGTCGGCAGACCGGTAGAGACCCCCGGGTGTTTATTAATAACAAGATGCTGATGTTGGGGGACAGCTGCCGCAGTTTAAAACATTGTGTGGAGCCCGTGTTTGGCCACCGGTTCGCCCGGGCTGAGCTTGTGTCGGGAGGCCGTGTTATTGTTGGTAGACATGGGCAGCGAACCCTCCATAACAGATCCGAGACTGGCGTGAGTGGAAGCGGATGCATGAAAATGAAACCCCCGGTAACAGTGACCACCCCTTTCACGGAGCTTCTACATATTCCCTTTCGTTTTGATGTGTCATGTCTGTTAGGAGAGACATGTTTGGTCTGTGTTGAGACACCTAACGTTATCTCCTGCTAGCTGCAGGTTGCCTGCTCGTATTGTCACACCCCTGCCTGTGCCCGGTATGCGGTGGATTGATCCCCGGTATTGAATAATGATTAACCCAGTTAGATTATGGAGCACAGTGCCTGTTTCCGTGTGCTGCTAAGTTAAACTTGTAGCATAACAAGCCGTGTGCGCCTCGCTTTGGGGAATGGCCACAGTGTTGTGGATTTCCGGGTGTTTCTCCACCTGATATCGAGCTGTAGCAAAGGAATAAAGAACTAACATTTCCTTGTCGCTGAATGAAGAGTGGAGCAAGAAAACAATCACACTTGGCTAGCTGATTTGTTTATCTTTTGGGACTGTTCAGTTGGTACGCTCGTGTTTTTTTTGTCTTTATGGAGGTGGTGTGTTGCACAGTGGTTTCAGCAGACTTGAGAGAAAGCTGCAAGCGTCTGAAGATCCATAGTGTCAGACAGACTCTGGCAAAGTTAATTACTGTATATGGCTCAGTGTAAAAAGAACTGCTTGTAATTTCCTCATGGCCTGTAGGGACACTTAATGTGAAACTGGCAGTTTTAACAGAGATTAGAGCTGGTTTGATAAGGAGAGGTTGTAAAATACAACTTATATCCCTCTGACTGCTGAAAACCACTGAGGCTGTTGTGCCCAATGTTGACCATGGCCACCAAACAGATTGGTCCTTGCACATTGCATGTTTGTTGGCTTTATCATTGCTCACATAATGACAATCTGCCCACCACCCTTAAACCTGGGTTAAATGACAGGGCCCCTCTGACCTTTTCAAAAGAAACCAATACCAGTTTGTCTCCATTTATTTGCAAACAAAGTCACTAACCTCCCTTGTGCAAATGTACTAATAGAATTTAAATAGTTCCCCTTTATGCAATATACTTAATTGCCAGTTTATTAGGTACACCTAGCATCAAGTAATCTACAGTTACAAAATTGTTTTAGAAAGGTGTTTATTCAACTTTATGCTAATTTTGGAGGATGTAGTTTGTGCTGTTGAACTGTATTGTGCTACACTCAGAGGTGTTTCTAATATTTAGTCTACCCTCACTGATATAAATGGGTTGGACAAAATGTTAGAAGCACTTCTCCGTAATACAATACAATTCAATGGCACCACAAAATGCATCCTCCAAAATGACCTGAAAGTCCAATAAACACCTCTCTAAAACATTATAACCTCCATAAAGGTGGGATTTATTGCAGGACTGTTGTATTAGACTGCATTTGTTTCAGCTAGGTGTACTTAACAAACTGGCAAGTGTACTCTGGTGGTGGTATGACATATCAGCTGTAACAGTGTGAACTTCTATGATCAGTAGCAGTGATCTGCAACCATGTCCCACCTAAAGCCAGTGCTGTACAGTTTTTCATAGCAGCTAAATTTCTGTGGATGTAACACATTAAACCAGAGGAGGGTAACAAAATTGTGACCAATATGCAGACCAACGGGATAAGAGTCTAAATAGTATTTGTGGGTGCTTAACATAGACACTTTTTATGAGATTCCTGTGTGTGGAACTTTTATCTCTCTGGTCCATTTCACTGGAATGGCTGATTGCAGATAGGCAGTTCAGCCTGTCAGAAGTGATTCTCTGCTTTACATCTGTAACTGTTGATCCCAACTCTCTTGTTCTGGTTGTCTGCAATTAAGTAGTTTCAATGGAAGGTTTCTATGTTGTACCAAAAATATAAGACCTACTGTATGATAAATATTAGTGCTGTCCCTTATGTGGCTGTAGCCTACAAACTTAATAATGTACTTTGTTTTTTTTTAAGGATTAAACTAATTAGGTTTAGTTTGATATTAACAATACATTCTATTTAATTAGGGCTGTGCTGCAGAATGATGCAGTTCTATATTCAAAATAGACATTACATCATGTAATTTTACTTAGCATAAGTACCATTTTAATCAAAGAGGGACTGTTGGTACAGCTGTACTGCTGTAGTGTTTTGCTGGAGTGAAAATATCTACTCTTCTATGGCAGTACTGGCTGAGAGGCAACATCCTTTAGCAGGTACACCTACCTAAAACTAATGCAATCAATGTCACTGCAACAAATCCTGTGAATGTTATAATGTTCAGTTTTTGCTGAAACAGTTTTAGAGAGTTGTTGATTCAACTTTTCCAGTTATTTCTGAGGCTGTGGTTTGTGGTCCTGATATATTGTACTGCATTATACTGAGAGGTGTTTCTAATATTTAGTCTACCCCCATTGTATGGACAAAATATTAGAAACACATATTAACCTTCGTAAAGGGAGTTTTATTGCAGTGCAGATGTAATAGACAGCATTAGTGTTGAGATATTTTTTGCATCTCTGGTGTGGCCTGAAGTTGTCAAATGTGAGGCCCATTTCTATTCTAAAATGACTGAGAGATATTGGCCCCATTTACATGAGATTGCTCAGTGCGAGTGCGATGAGTAAATTCAACTGGTCAGATCTTATCAAACATTTTATTTGTTCAATGCATTGACCTCAGATGTATTTCTCTCTGGACAGGCTGTGGTGGAATGAGCAGTGTGTGTGTGTTGAAGAGGAAAGCAGTGCTCTGGCAGGATTCATTCAGCCCCCACCATAGAACTACATCTCCCAGCATGCCCGTGGTGCTGAGCAGCGGAGGACATGCCCCTCCAACTGGGCAGACCCCTCAGGCCACACCCCCCAGCCAGCAGGTAAAACCTTGACACCTTTACATAGTTCATTAATTCATGGACAACACTCTGCCATTAAGGAACATCTCACCGCTAATATGTAGCTGTCCAGCCTGTGCTTTTGGTCTTTCAGCACTACAGCCATTTAAGCCTTTCATTGTTATAAAGTATGTTAAAACTTTGTAGTGTCCTCTGCAAGTTAATTGGGAAGTTTTTTTGCAGTCAGAAATGCAAATCCACAACTCCGATACCAGACTGCAATAAGGGTGAATAATATAATGTCTCAATGCACTGTAAGGGTCCCAAATGGGATGAAGTGTTGAGTGTTTCTAAAATGTTAACCAGGTTAGCATTTGTCATGACTAATCCTGGGGAAAAAGTAACAATTTAGTCAGACTGAATGACGTCTTGGTAGCAGCAAATTACTATTTCCAGCTCATGTTGACTGGTTCTTTAATGACAGTTTCTTGTGGGGAATTTTTGGGCTTACCCTCAAAATGAGTAAGACAGGAAGTCAACGTAAGCTTTGCCAGTGAAAAGAAATGCTGCCTCCTATTTGGACATATTTGAGTTTTTGAAGTGAGGATTTGGCTCTAAATACCTAAAACTACAGTGCTATTTTTTAATGATGATGTATTTTGAAAATGCAAATGACAAATTTGGTCTCCTTAATATGTGGTCATAAGGTTGGAAAAGATGCTTGGGTGCATTGTTTTCCATTACCTGGCAGAAAACATTGGATTATTTCCACCTGGGATTTAATGTCTTTTTTTTTTTTTTTAATGTCCAGCAGATTAATTACTATTAATAGAGATGTTCATTGCAGCACTGTGGACATTAAATCATTTGATTTTGTTGTGTTGTTGGTATTTGCATTTTGATTGAGCTGCCTTTTGATATTTGTGCTATTCAGTTACATTATATTGATGTTAATTTGTGTGTTCCACATGTATTTGAATGTAGGAATACTCTGTAAAACATTTGTAAATCCTATCTTTACCTGCATGTCTTCAGTTGCTGCTCAGACACAGTATGCTTGTTACTATTGCCAGTAATTCCAGGATAATATGCACGTTTGTGTGTGTGTGTGTGTGTGTGTGTGTGTGTGTGTGTGTGTGTGTGTGTGTGTCTCTAAGGGTGTGGCGGGTGCTGGACGTTCTCAGGATGATGCCATGGTAGACTATTTCTTCCAGCGGCAGCATGGTGAACAGCCCGGCAAACATCGCTGGCCCACTGGAGACAACATCCACGATAGCCAGGTGTGTGTGTGCGTGTGTGTGTGTAACCATAAAATCAGGCCGTAGACATATTAAAATAATGAAATTCTCTGTCCACAAAATACTGTTGTTGCTAACATAGGGCAGTGTGGAGGTAAATAGAGACAAACATCAAATAGTTTTGTAGTTTTAGTTCGAAATTTCAACTGATGCCAATTTGAACAATCTTTTGAGTCTTTAAAAATAAAAATTGCCTACTGTAATGTTTGAAGCAAATTATTTATGAAGGTAATTACTAATTAACATAGGTAATTAAAGTTGAGTTTATGTTTATACATTGGTTGTATGCCAGACTCTCACTGGGCTCTCTGTCTGCAGGTGCGGTCCATGGACGAGCTGAACCATGACTTTCAGGCTCTGGCTCTGGAGGGACGCGCCATGGGAGAGGTGAGACATCGGGGTTGATGGTCGGGGTCACATATTGCCTAGAAGAAGGTGACCATGTAGCTTAAATACCTCAGCTGATAATGGAGCATTTGGGCTATGGTTATTCACGTTGTGTCAGTACAGTTTTAATATTTAAACATTGGATTAAAGTCACTGGATTTGAAGAGATGCAAAGTGTCAACACTGGGCATGAAAATGGCTGTCCTGTATTTTTTGTCTTGGGCACCTGGCTGAATAGACGCATGATGGATTGCTCACATATAGTCAAACTTGAATAACAAGAAATCCGAGGGAAAAAAAGTGGATCAGTTGCCTCGGTGGAAGGCCTTTGAGCCAAAAGTAGTGTGGGCTTGTGTTGGCATTGTTTTTCCTGAATGAAAAGCTCTGAAAGATGAGAAGCGACTGAGCAGAGATGCCTTTTTAATTTAAGCTGGGAGGACTGACTGTTGGCATTAAACACAGTCTACACTCAGTCATTCTGTTAATGTTGGACCAGTGCCTACAATTAGTTTTGGCTTGTTGAACATTTGTTTGTATCTCAGATTGGGTGAATATTTGTTGGGCTGCTATGCACTGTAATACATCTGCAATGAGTATTAACAAAAAAAAAAAACATGTTACATTCTTTGTTTTCACCTAGAAAAGGCAGATCAGTTTAAACAGATGTTCAGATTGTCTCCATGTAACCAAGAGTTTTCGTGTTGCGGGAAGATACTGATCACAGTAGTTTACAGAAACAAGTTCTTTTTATAGCGAGAAAGGTGCTGACTGTAATAGAAAGTGAAGAGAGAGATGAAAAGAGATATGGAGAAACACAAATTAGCTGCTAAGATGCTAGAGTTTGTCAGAGTAAGTCCAAACACTTAGAGCTAGTTATTAAGTTAACTATTCAAAATAATTGAGTACTTCCATCACATGTGTGGACTACTGGAAATTGCAATGCAGCACCCCACCCACACACACTTCGTCAGTTATACAAACTAATGACTATATATATATATATATGAGAGAGAGATTTTTTTCAATATGTGTTTTACCATGTGTTTTTTTCTCTTTTCCCCATTTCTCCTCTCTGTTGTCCTGTGTCATTGTAGCAGCTGCTAACTGGTAAGAAGTTCTGGGAGACAGATGACTCTGGGAAGGATGGACCAAAGGGGATCTTTCTGGACCAGTGGAGGGACAGTGCATGGGGTGCCTCAGGTATATACTATAGTCTGGCCTTACGTTTGTGATAAGGTGGCAGACAGTTGGCTGTTAAGAACGCAGGAAGGTTTGTGAAACATGGCAGTTTTTTTTTTTGTTTTTTTTTTTTTCACAGGCACATCAAGAAACCAGCAGAACAATCACTGTCTGGTGCTGGAAAATGTATATTTAGATTCCTGTCACAATCAAAAGCTGATGTCAAAGTGAAATCACCCTTATGTTCTCCCAGATGATGATGAGATTTGAGATTTTTACTGTATCATAACACAATGTGGTCATTTCTGTAGGCATGACAGAAGAAATATACCTGTGTTTCAGAATCAGTCAGTCAGAAAGTGATGCATGCATTTGTAGTGAAATGCTTTTGGTAGTCTTAATTTCAAATTATGCATTAGACAGCATATTTCTTGGACTTTGGACTTCCGGACAGTACAAGACAGTCATGTTTTCATAAAACAGTTGCCATGTAATCTGCATTTGGCCCCATTGCTGATGATATATAGCTTAATATCACATTCAGCATCCCATGAAATGAATAGTTTCTGACCCAGTCCAAGTGTGCTAAGAAGACGCAGCTGTAGGCGGGAAAGAGAAAGTTGTAAAAGAAGAAATTTTAAAAAGGGGTTTTATACTCACATCAATGGGATTATAATAAGACTGATACAAAAAAAGTCAAATAAAACAAACTAAAATAAGTCAAATAATGGTTCAATAGGAGTTAAATGGAAATGTCTATTAATAGGTCCAACGCTCCAGTTATAGCTTGACGTGTCTTTTGCAGCACATATACAAAGTAGTTTGGCTAGTTTTTTTTAATATCTGTGATAATGGTTAATGGTGCTTATGTGTCACTTTAATGTCTGAAGAGTTTGTGGAGCAAATTTAGCGCACCCCCCCCCGCACGAATGTTATTTAACAGTCTCTGTTCCCCTCACTTCAGATCACTCGGTGTCTCAGCCAATCATGGTATCCCGTCGGCCAGGGCAGGGTTTCCATGGTGGCAGTGAAGTTGGGGTGGGCTCGGTGATGTCGCCGCGCTCTGAGAGTGGAGGGCTGGGAGTTAGCATGGTGGAGTACGTCCTCTCATCCTCGCCAGCTGACAAACTGGATTCCTGCCTCCGAAAAGGACCCTATGTAAGTCAGTTCTCTCTTTCTGTGCATCAGTGTTAGTCTCATCACTCATGTATTACATATTCACGTTTCCTTTTTCTCTTATCCTATTTTTGATTACTATCATTTGCTTCTGCATCACAATTTTCTAATCATAACGATCTTGACTTTACATGAAACTACTTGAGCAACTTTCACACCTTTTGATAACCTTGACTGCATGCCCCATCTGTCACTTTTCTCTCGCTGTGTGTCCTCTGTCAGCCAGTGATTGTCAAACGGAGACAGGTCTTTCACCTTGTCCATATCAGTCTGTCCTTCCCACACTGTACCTTTTGTGTGTTTGCCATCTATCACTGTCAGCTTATCAGCACCTCCGTGTTTCAGCTTTCGGTTTATCCGTTAAATTTCTTGTCTCTCTCGGTCACACAGGGGCAGAGGGATGGAGAGGTGGAGGAGGAGAAGAGGGAGAAGCCAAAGGCAACATTTGAAGGAGAGAAACTGAAAGAGTTGACAGAAGGTGAAGCTGATGTCATTGGCGACGTCATCAACCCCAATGGGCTGCCTGTGCAGAATGGTCTTGACGTCGACGTCAAAGAGTTTGGGTAGGACTCGGTGTGACAAGAGGCACACACATACTCACAACTTGAAATGCTTGTTGCTCAACAAACAGCCTTTAGATGTTAACTGAACTCCCCCTTTCTCACCCCTGCAGACGTCCCCCAGGCAACATGCCAGTCCCTGGCCCAGAGGGTGACCTGCTTGGGGGGCCCGGGGGTGTAGGGGCTGAGGGCCTGACACCCCTGGGAGGTGGTGGAGGCCCCAAACCTCCTGAGGACTTCTCTGCTGTGGAACAAGGTGGTGTTACCATGGACCCCATGGAGTCGGTGATGGAGCCGCTTCAGTTTGACTACAACTCCCAGATGCAGATGGACTCTGCGCCAACTGTGGGCTTATTTGATTACACCAACCAGCAACAGGTAAGAGCAACAGGCAGAGAGTCGTATAAACATTTGTCATTAGCTCTCTGAGACTCCTCAGTTAGCATTAAAATGTGATCCACCTGTCGTGCTGTTTGCAGCTGTTTCAGAGAAACAACGCCCTAGCAGTGCAGCAGTTAACAGCAGCCCAACAACAGCAGTACGCCTTGGCAGCAGCACAGCAGCCTCACATTGGTAAGAGAGTGTGTGTATGCATGGACATATAAGCAGGAGAACTGATGTATTTGACAAATTTTCTCACTGTCAGTGTGCTCTTAGCGCACACAAATGAAAGAAAATGCAAGTTTTTTTTAAAAACCATTGGTGTTTTGTTTTTTTTAGCTTTTGCCATCATTCCTTCTGATTTATAACATTTTACTCACTAGTCTGGTAGTGACGGGATTACAACATATCACATATACACAGCTTTACAACACAATGGAAAGTGCAGCCACATGATTTTACACTGGACTCCATGTTATCTAAACCATTTATTTGGAAGTAAAAAAACAGGAAACGTCACCTGAAATGTCAGATCAAAAGTAAGACTTAATAATACTTTCCCAGAAGTCCCATAATTATATTATATTTGCAGGCATTTCATACGTTTGTTGAGCAGTACCAGTGTCTCAGTGGGTGCTGCTATTATCTAGTTTTTCATTTTGGAGCAAAAGAACACAGAAGTTATAAAAAACGACATATTGTTGCAGTCCCATGGTAACTAATTAATGCTGGGCTCATTTTTCTTAGGTTTCCTCAAAGGCAAGTAATGCTTAATAAAGATAAAGAGTAAATGCATAAAGAAATTGTGGTCATGTGCTAACCTTAAAAATGTGCAGAGTTTAATTTATTGATTACATCTAGAGCCTTAATTATGGATTTGCTACAGTTTGTCCTGATGTGGTTATCATGTGTGCTTTTCTATGAATTTATTCCATGTGTTATGTAAAACCATTTGGCCCTGGTTCACCTTTTCCCTCCATGTGTTCTCAGGTCTGGCCCCAGCTTTTGTACCCAATCCTTACATCATCAGTGCGGCTCCACCAGGGACAGACCCCTATGCAGCCGGACTAGCAGCAGCAGCTACACTCGGTGAGACGTGTGTTTTGAAATGGACCCTTAACTCCGTTTAGATGCTGTTGAATGACTGTTGGAAGGATTTAGAAACGTTAATTAAAAGATTTCCACAGTAAGGAGATGCATAAACACAGACACAATTGTCCCGTCTCACCTGTATTTTGTGTATTTATTTGCGTCTAGGTCCGGCAGTGATGCCTCCCCAGTACTACGGTGTGACCCCCTGGGGGGTCTACCCTGCCAACCTTTTCCAGCAGCAGGCCGCTGCAGCCAACAACTCGGCCAATCAGCAGGCGGCAAACCAGGGCCAGCAGAACCAACAGCAGGTCAGTCGGCTGCTCGCCAAAAAGCTGGCTCAAGATGTTTGTCACAGCGCTCCTTATGTGCCAGTTGAAATGTGCATCCAGTCTTACTGCTGCTCCACTTGGATCTATAAGCAGAAAACTCTTTGTAGCCTTTGTAGATTATAATTAATCAGCAGGAAATGTTTCATCCAACTGCTGTTCATTATTTACTTCTGCTTTATGCTTATGCTAATATAAAGAATGTGCTCTTATCCTGGCTTTTTATTACATGGCTCTATTTGTCTCTCTGTGGGTAGGCACAGGTGCTTTGAAACTGATTTTGGAGTCCCTTTTCTGTTTTCATTTGGCCATTCAAATACCTCTTTGTATTTTTTTATTCCCTTTTTCTTACTTTGTAAAGGTGATGCGTGCTGGGGGCAACCAGAGACCTTTGACCCCTAGCCAAGGTCAACAGGGTCAGCAGAATGACCAGCTGGTTGCAGCAGCAGCAGTCAACTCAGCCCTTGCCTTTGGGCAAGGGTTAGCAGCAGGAGTCCCTGGTGAGTATGACACTCTGCAAAACTGGTTTTATTGGTTTGGCTAAACTCCCAACAAACCCAATTACATTTGCTATTACAGCACAATTTATTCAAATATCCAAACAAGAGGCAGTCCTCGAAACTGATGTTGAAACGGACTCTTCAGTCAGTGACGACTTAAAATTACCCACAGCTACATGAAAGAAAGGACATGCTAAAATGTAGGTACACTCTGACTATTCCTTTGTTGCCGTGTCTTTCTCAGGCTACCCAGTCCTGGCCCCTGCAGCCTACTATGATCAGACAGGGGCCCTTGTGGTCAACACTGGAGCTAGGAGTGGCCCTGTCCGCCTCATGGCCCCTGCCTCCGTCATTATATCGCCTTCTGCAGCACAAGCAGGTAAGACCGCAATGCACATGCAGACTTTGTCAAAGGCCTGGCCTATTTCTGTTGTTCACTGCTGCCAACAGGACAAAGAAGGATGTCATGCACACAAAACAACGGATTGCACATTGTGGTCTTCAAAAACATGTTCTGAATGTCCCATTCATCCACAACATGCAATTAAGGGATTATGAGACTGTACCTTCGAGTCTAGCCTTAGATTCTTACAAGGAGTTCCCATGAGTCAGTGTTGTTTATGGGAATCAAAACACTAGTAACAAGGGGGATGTGGGTTTACATTGATATTAGAGATGATGCAAAGAATTGTTAGTGATTTAAAGTCTCCCTAAAATGTATCCCCTTTAAGAATCTTTGTGGCACAAATGAAATACATTCAGTATGACTATTTACTGTTTATGTGACTGTTTAGAGTTGTTAGAAAGGATACTTTCCAGAAGAAAAACCTGTGAAATCACCTTTTCTGTTTTTTTTCTCCCTCCAGTTGCAGCAGCAGCAGCCTCCGCCAGTGGTGCCAACGGTGGTCTGGGTGGTGGGGCCAACGGTCCGTTTCGTGCCATGACATCCCAGCAGCCTCAGCAGCAGGGCGGCCCTGGTGGCGCTTTGGGAGGAAGCTCCTTCTACGGATCCTCCTCCCTCAGCTCCTCCTCCCAGAGCTCCTCTCTTTTCTCACAAGGCTCTGGCCAGCCAGGACCAGGTTCTGCCTCCTTGGGCTTCAGCCAGCCTAACTCCTCCTCCCTCGGTGCCACACTGGGGGCCACCCTGGGAGGCTTCGGCACTGCAGGTAGGAATACACCTTTCCCATATTGACTCACTGCTGGAGAGTCTGTCAGAGTGGTCAGCTGACATTTTTGTTGGTTTCATAGTTTTAAATTCAATAGAAATGGTGTGCACTAAAATGTAGCTGTTAAACAAACAAAAGAACAGTAATTAACATTTCACTGTTCCCCCAGATACCATGGTCTAATTTATATCTTTGTCTCCCTCTAGTGGCCAACTCGAGTGGTGGCAGCGGTTCCAGGCGGGACTCCCTGACGGGCAACAATGAGCTGTACAAACGCACACCCTCCAGCCTCACCCCGATTGGCCATGGAGGCTTCTATAACGGCACCTTGGGCTTCAGTCCTTCCCCTGGCCCCGTGGGCATGCCCCTACCAAACCAGGGCCCCTCCCATTCCCTGACACCCCCACCTTCCCTGTCCAATCACAGCTCCTCGTCCAACCTCAATCTTGGTAAGTGCATTTGATTCAAGTGATTGAGATTACCAGTGTCACACATGGACCTATATGGATTTTCAAATGAGATGGTGTTAATATGCACCACATACATAATATTTGAGTACGAGGCTTAAACAGGAAGTTTTTGTAGATGCCCTGGTGTAGTCTTATAGCCAGGGAATGTATTTTTCACAAATCTACATTTATTTTGTAATGTAAGATGTATGTAATTAGATGTTAACATTTACAGTTTTTAAAATAGTGTTACTAAATGTGTCCTACTTAACTCAAAATCAGCTGCTGTTCCAGTTAACATGATTTTACAAACTTAAAGACTAAAATGTGACAGCAGATTTGTAAAGCAGCATGTTTTTAAGGGATTAATTACCAGCTGAGACTTTTATTGCCTCCTTTTGTGTTTTCCGTGATTGACAATTGGCAGAGTGAAGTGTAATACAAACACTCAAGTGTGATTAAACAATAATCAAAGTGACAGAGCCAAGTCGAGGCTTCGTACTGACAGCGATAGATTACCTAGCTTTAGCAATTTTCAAGCCTTTGGAGGTGTCATATTATACAAATACGAACTACAGTAAATGGCAGCTTTTGAAGGGAGGAAACTGAGCCCTGATATCCTCAACTGCGCTGTGTACAGACACTAACTGGAATATTTGTATTTATTGTCAGGTTACAAATCACCTGGTACAGATGCTTGAGAATACTTCAGTTTCATGTTTGTTAAAACACATTTAACATTGCATCTAACCTGTGTATTCAAAAATGAACACTTATACAACACAGTCATATGCAGTTGAATACATTATACTTTAAGACTGTCAGAGAGGTGCACATTTTTCTGTGGTTTTGAGAGAATAGATTGTGTTGTCAATTTGTATGTGCACAGGATATTTTCTTAGTGTAGACCAGATTATATGCCTTATTTGAGTCAGTGCTGCCATCAAGTGCTGTGTTTCTGTGCTGCATAGCTATAATATAATTTAAAAATAAAAAATCCATGTTAACCCATGCAAGTAATCATTGCAGCAGTATTTGATATTCAGTGCAGTGAGAGAGAAATTCCTTTCCCCCTGCTTTTAAAAATTGGCATGCACCATGGCAAACAAAAGTGAATTTGAACAAGTATGACTTGTTTTTGCCACTAAGGACGTTCACGTCCCCTCCACTCTGGATATTTATATGAATATATATATATGGGGAGAAAATTATTGACATCATGTTTTTTAATAAATATTTAGCATGGTCTTGGTTTTATGTTAATTGTTTTTGGTTCAGGCCTTGTATTTCTATAAGAGTTTCTCTAATCCTGGAGCTTTGCTTTCTTCTGAGCACTATTGGACTATTAGACTAGATAATGTGGACAGTGCCAGTTCTAACAATCGCCTCCCTATTCTCTCTGACCCCTCAGGAGGCCTGACCAATGGCAGTGGGCGTTTCATTTCTGCAGCCCCAGGAGCAGAGGCCAAGTACCGCAGCGCCGCCAGCTCAGGCTCCTCCCTCTTTTCCCCCAGCAGCCAGCTGTTCCCGTCGTCACGGCTACGCTACGGCATGTCAGACGTGATGCCGTCAGGCCGGAGCCGCCTGCTGGAGGATTTCAGGAACAACCGCTACCCCAACCTGCAGCTCAGAGACATCGCTGGCCACATCATGGAGTTCAGCCAGGACCAGCACGGCAGCAGGTGCGCAAATATTACCTCAACCTGGAATACACAGGACAAACAACACATCAGCAAAACACATCAAAGGCCCCTATTCACCGTGAGATAACAGTGGTCTTGCATGTCTTCTCATTGCATGTCTGTTTGCACAGTGCAAAGTAGGTCTAATAAAATCTTGGTTGTGATCTCTGTCAGACTGTATAATAATTTTTAAACAAGTCAGATTGAACAATGGATGCCTGATAAAGTAGTAGTGCTACAATGTGAATAGAAAAACAAAATGCAAGTCATCAACTCGCATCATCCATCTACACCGCTCTCATGTTTTGAAAATGCAGCAAAACAGAAAACAATGTTTGGCCATAGCCGTGGATGTATTTAAGTGTTTTGGGGTTTTTTGTTTACTTTCTTGGCCACAGCACTGGCACTGTTTTTTAAAAAACTTTTATCAATAATGGTGCATAGAATGTCATGACAGCCAGTGTATTACACATCATTTACCTGTGTATTACACATCACGTGGCTCATAGCCCATAGAATTGGGTCTGAGGGGTAACTCCAGCAATTTAGTGTTGCACCTTCATAAAGTTGGGGGACTTGCAAGAGACGGATTACAAAAAAATTAAATTGATGCAGCAGACGTCAAGATATCCTTACTTTTAGCCCCTAGTATGGGTTATACTCCAGAAACATTGGATCTTACATTTCCCATATTGCAACTCAAGAGCATCTTTCATTAGATCTTCCCTTACTGGTTTATGCCCATGTCTTTCAAACTTGACTTCCCCAGTTTACAATGCAGGAATTCTGATAAAATGTGTTCTCTCCAAGTTCAAGTTGAAATGACACTTGAGTTGTTTTCTCAGACCTGACTGAAATTTCTGACATTGTCCAAATTTTGACCCAGGCTGTCTCTGGTTTCCAAATCTTTGCATAGGATGTCAGTGCTTATGTCTCACAGTTAGATCTAGAACTTGAGATTTCACCACATTTCCCTCACAATTTGTCGACTTTCGTCTGGGACAGCCCAAAATCTCTGTATAAAGGCCTAAAGGCAGTGCTGAAAAACAACTCCTGTCAAGTTCATATATAGACTCCTCGGTGCCTCTGTATAGAAATACGCATTTTAAGCACCGAACGTGACAGGAATATTTCACACTGCCTCCTTTCACAAACAGCTTGGTCTGTGTTGCCTCTTTTGATTAAATATTCTCAAGTTTTGGCATTGATGATGTAAAACACTGTCATTGATATGTTACCATCTGTGCCTCTTTCTGTGATACAATCCAGAGATGTGCTAATTTGGGGGGCCCTGGAGGCCACTCTGGGGTCCTGGTTTCTGGGTCTGTCTGGGTTAGACCAGCCGTCCCTCAGATGCCGACTTTTCCACTCAAATGGTCTATTAATACACCACGACGCCCAGTCTGCAAATTCCAGACATATTCTTTCCTCAGTCTCTTCAACATCACTGTCCTTTTGATCTCCTTTTGCTTTTTGCCTGGCATCCATCACGCTGTTTGGTTCCTTCACCACTCTGAATTTCGTCTCCTTTTGTCTGACTGTTCCCTCAGGTTAAAGATATAGGAGCAGCTCTCTCTCTGTCTTTGTACATCTGTTTCACTTTATTGCTCTGTCACTGTCTGATGTGTTTATTTGTTTTTTGTCTTCAAGTTCATCCAAACTAAATCCCCTTTATACACTAAGGTGGTTTTAGGAGAGCAGGCTATATACTTTCTCATGAGGCTTTTATATATTGCAAAAGCTAACGAAAATGAATAACAAAACAAGACGGTACAAAAGGCAACTGTGGAACTTTAATATAAAGTAAATCTGTGGTTATTATAATGCTTATCCTCTCTGTCTCTTAAAGGTTTATCCAGTTGAAATTGGAGCGAGCCAGTTCAGCAGAGCGCCAGCTTGTCTTCAGTGAGATACTGCAGGCTGCCTACCAGCTCATGGTGGACGTCTTTGGAAATTATGTCATCCAGAAGTTCTTTGAGGTGTGTATGAAAAGTCGGATCACTATCTACATCATTGCGAAAGTTGATTTGAGTCGGCAAGATTGAATTCATGGGGAAAATCTCAATGATTCTCTAGAACTGCACCTGACTTTTATGTGACCTGTGTGAATGTGTAATGTGCGTGGTATTGTCACACACATTACAATGCTTGTAATTATGAAATGGATTCGAGGATTTACAGGCTTATTTTGCGTGTGTGTGTTTGTTTCAGTTTGGCAGCCTGGACCAGAAGCTGGCTCTGGCAGAGAGGATCCGAGGTCATGTGCTGTCTCTGGCCCTGCAGATGTACGGCTGCAGGGTCATTCAGAAAGCTCTGGAGTTCATCCCCTCGGATCAGCAAGTTATTGTAAGTACACTAGTTCTCGTTGCACTGCATGAAAGTATAAACAATGGAAACAGATTGTACTTTTGCACTAAAATGACCTTAATTTAAAAGGTCTGTTTTAAAAAAAAAAAAAAGCAAAATATCTTTTGAAGTGTCCCAATTTCAATGCATATCTACTATCTCTGTGCTCATAATTCAGTCGTGAATGGGGGTGCATTGCTCATGGATCACTAATTTCTGTTTATATAGCAGAATGCTGCATCGATAAAGAGGTGCGCTCCTTACGCTGAAATGGCATTTTTCATCTATATTATGGGTTTTATGTTGGAGCTGCCTTGTGAAGCAGCAGGTTCCTTGCAGGCACTCTGTCATCAACGATGAATGAGGCTAATGATACCACAGTTTATATGCAAATGTTGAACTGCAGGTGTTAAGATAAATCTAGCTGAATATCATCAGGAAATAATTTTGCTTAAATTCGGCGGTTTTGGGAAAATGTAAGGTTGTGCGTGTGAGAGAGAAAGGTATCCATCTCCCCCTAATGGACATCAATAGATTTCTCCAGGGCAACTGTTCAAAGCCCAGTGTTATTTGTTGGGCTGTGAGCCACTGTGAAAAATGAAGGAGAGATTGGAAAAGGCTTTCAGGCAATATTTGACTTCTCACAAACGATTACATGTCCCTCTCCACGTTCTCCTCTTCCTCTGCCTCTGTCCTCCTCCCCCTCCTGCAGAGTGAGATGGTGCGGGAGCTGGACGGCCATGTGTTGAAGTGTGTGAAGGACCAGAACGGTAACCACGTGGTGCAGAAGTGTATTGAGTGTGTCCAGCCTCACGCGCTGCACTTCATCATAGACGCCTTTAAGGGACAGGTGGGTCCACACACACACACACACACACACACACACACACACACGCGTGCGCGCACGCAATATTTCCACATTAAATCACTGCCGGTGCTTGGCTGACATTCACACACACACATACATTTACTTGTGTGCGCTCATACACTGTCGCTGCCTTGAGGCAGCAAGCATATTGTCACCGCCAAAGTACATAGACACATGTACTCAGTCCTTTCCAGGGACAGGGTATGTTGCCATGGCAACAGAAACCTCAGCCCAGTGGCAACAGCCATCTTCTATCCACCAGCTAAATGTTACATTAGCATAAAGTGTTAAAAGAAAGATTTAGTGTGTTCATGCATGCGCCCTTTGTTAGATACAAATGAAAGGTTTCTGTTTTGAGGAGTCACTCAGGATGCTCTGACAGTAAATTTCACTGACGTTCGAGCGTTTTGCTTCTCACACATTTGCATGTTGTATAACTGCATGTTTTCTTCTCTGTGGCTCAGATTTGTTTGTGTAGCTGAAAGCATGTCAGGAATTTGCTTTCACCTTCCCTGCAGGGGTGGGCTGGGTGTGTGAAAGTATGCCTATGATCATTTGGTGCTGTAATCCAACACACTCTCTGCTCCCTTTAAGTGAAAACGGTTTGAACAAAAGTAAATTAGTGCCGTGTTCAACTCACCGAGCTCCAGGACCACTTGGTGTACATGTTGAATAAGTAAAGATGTGTAATTATGTGTGTCTGTCAGGTCTTTGCCCTCTCCACTCACCCTTATGGCTGTCGAGTCATCCAGCGCATTCTCGAACACTGCCTTCCTGAACAGACGCTGCCTATACTAGAGGAGCTCCATCAACACACAGAGCAGCTGGTGCAGGTAACACACACACAAACTAGCACTCACTGATGTCTTTCTTCTTCCACCAGTTAGGTTTTTCTGGATAATGACACCTCAAGTTGGCATAAATAAAGCTTCTCTCAGTCCAGACTTTTGAAGTTGGCTGCGTGTTTGATGTGACGTCAGAAGCACCAGCTGGTGTCCTTGCCAAGTTTGAGTGAATGTGTCCATGTGGTTTGTTTTATTTAGGACCAGTATGGCAACTATGTGATCCAGCACGTTTTGGAGCACGGCCGAGCTGAGGATAAGAGCAAGATAGTGGCTGAGATCAGAGGCAATGTATTGGGACTCAGCCAGCACAAGTTTGCCAGGTAAATTCCAGCAGAAACACAAGGTTTTGGTCTTATCTTCCCTCCTCCTCCGAAAAGGGTTCTCTTTCGTTCCTCCACAATTGCATCCAGACTTTGTTTTTGTTCCTCTTCCTTCTTTTAAACATACCTTCACACTCATCCCTCCCTTCCTTGTTCTAGTAATGTGGTGGAGAAGTGTGTGACCCATGCGTCGCGGGCAGAACGGGCAGTGCTGATAGACGAGGTGTGCAGCCTGACTGAGGGCCCCCACAGTGCCTTATACACCATGATGAAGGACCAGTATGCCAACTACGTGGTGCAGAAGATGATCGACGTGGCCGAGCCCACCCAGCGCAAGATCGTAATGCACAAGGTAAGTGGAAGGACCTTGTATTGACATGTTCAGCTTTAGTCAAATACAGTATAACAAGGAGAGGAGCTTTCAGGCATGCAATGTTCAATGTTACAATTAATGTCTCTGGAATATTTTCCCTTCATAGCAATCAAAAGACAGTATCCGTGTGATTGAAGGGTTGAGAACATAATCGATTATATTATGGAGTTAATGTTATGTTCAACACTTTCTTTCAGTGATTACGAACATGCCTGTGTAGGCTATTGAGAGTGCAAACAAGGCAAATACAGTGCCATCGCTGTTCTACATTCACAAGTAATTACTGTTGAGTCTGTAAAAGAGGTACCCCCACAACTGAAAGTGATGTCTTTAGAGTTGACTCACCAACAGATATAAAACGTGTGTGTGTGTATATATGTGTACACACACATATACACACACACACACACACACACAC